>JADRCD010212068.1:7943-28672 GCA_019843815.1 Montemys delectorum | reverse complement strand
GTGACTGCGTATGAAAGAGGAAGGAAGTGGGCCAATGAGCTGAAGGAGTCATTCCTCCTCTCACCTCACTTCCTCATCAAATCAATGGGGAGTATTCAGTTGAAAGAGTGCCTTGTTCTCATAAATGAATCTCCTTCTTCTCCTAATTATTTTTATTATCACCACTGTTATAATAAAATTCACACAGTATAGCTAAAGATTTAACTAGAGTAATATCCACAGAAGGGAAGAACAATGGGGGAATTAATGAACTAGATCCTCATTTGTGTTTCTGTAGGCGAAGACGATAATTTGTTGGCTTTAATAAGCTCCTGGATTGAATTGTTAGCACAGGCCAGTGTTGCTAGGTTTGGGTGCCCACTGGGTGAAAGTCAGATATTTTTGTGTGAATTCAAAACACATTTTCATTTCTTAATGGTCACTATTACTAACCAGATAAGAGAAAGATTTAGCTGCATAAAACAAACACATGATTAGTTTTGACAACAGAAGCTGAAACAGGACGTTAATTAGCAGCCATAGAGTTGGGAAGGTTCTGGATGGGAACAATTACACAGACAAACCCACAAGTATGGCTACAATGTGCCAGGGTCCCATCCCTTACCATATGGCTTCAGTCTGGCAAATGGCTCGTTGGCAATTCATTACCATAGCGCTTGGAACTCAGGAGTGACTCCTTTATGATTAGCCAATTCATTATGCTATCGTTGGTAGCTCAAGGGGACTCTATGGGCTTGCCTCTCCCTGTTGTGTTATTTTAAGGACATATGACAGGGAAGGAACAGCCCTCCCTTCCCCAGCTGCCTCAAGGTCCTGTTTGCTGGGAAGTTTGTTGGAATCTAGATAGAATCTTTCAAAAGAAAACAAACAAGCAAAAACTCCCCATAGTCATAAACCGTAACCACGCTGGAACGATTGAAACATTCCAGGGGATAAAAACATAGACTTCCTCCTCTGTCCTCCATCCTACAGAGGCTGTCTGGCTAACCTGTGAGGCCACTTCACCACAGCAATGAGATGGGGGCAGCTAAGGGCTAAGGACCCCCAGATGCAAAGACAGGAAGCAAGGTCTCCAGAAGGAGCTCTGTTGTTAACTCACTTGGGAAATTAGCTCCATCCTTTGAATGGCTGTCTTTTATCTTATATTCTCCCAGGAGCTGTGGGAGCATTGTGTAAGAGGGTCTCCAATGAGGAAAATTAGCCTGAATCCACAAGGTACATAATGATGAGTACATCACCTATGAGTATCAACTGGAAGAGAGGAGTATCATTCATTGGCTCATGTGCATGATGGAGATGAGAACAATCCACCTCACTGGGCCCACCACTAGGCTCTGCTGCTTTTATCGTTGGAATTTTGGTTAGGATTGCCCACAGAGAGTACCTGGGCCTCTGAGTAAAGTTTTTAAAAAAGTGGAGATTGGACCTGAAAGTATAGTTCCCAGAGCCCAAAGCTTGACAGGGACACTAGAATGTCTGGAGATGCATAAAAACATCAAGACAGCATGTTACAATGCCATGTAGATCCAAACAGAAAGAAGAGAAGAGGAAGGGAGGGCAGGTAAGAACTAAGCATTGGGTTAAAGTGCTGTGGTTTACTGAGCATGTGGCTGGGGAAGGTTCTGTGCTCACTGAAGACTAGTCCGAGGGATTACAGAGTCCAGGTCCAGCTTGGTTAACACGAGTAATGTGGAGAGATGTTACAGAGCTTGCTCTCCGAAACCCACTGCAGCTCACTCCCTAAATCTACAAAGGAATTTTCTAGTAAAAAATCTCAGCACTGAGACAGGGTTCCAGTTCACTAAAGACATAAACACCAGTCACAGACACATCACCCTCCTGCATCATCAAGATGATCTACGAGGAGCACATGTCTGCCCTTCAAGAGGCCAAGAAGCAGCGGAAAGAGTCAGATGTGGATACTTATATCTAACAAATGGACAGAAGCCGGGGGAACTCTGTGGTTGAACTAGGAAAAAGCTGGAAGAAGCTGAGGAGGAGGGTGACCCCATATGAAGACCAGTAGTCTCAACTAACCTGAACCCCTGAGATCTCTCAGACACTGAGCCACCAGTGAGAGAAGATGCGCCTAACCCTTGAAAGACTTGAGGACCCAGGGAATGAGGAAGTCTGATGTGTCGGGGGAGGAGGTGGGGACATTCTCTTGGAAATGGCCAGGATGGGGATAATGACTGGACTATAAAAAATTTAATAATAATAATAGTAATAATAATAGTAATAACAATAGTAATAATAGAAGTACATCTGCCACACTCAACAATACTTTAATTATTTCTAATTTTCTTTCCTTCTTTGAATTCATAAGGACTCTGAGGAAGATTTCCATAGGCCAGGTCTGTGGAACGAGCTATCTAGAGGTCTTTAAATGATGCCATTTTCATACAATAAATTTCCCCGGAGTCCTCAGCAGGAATATTTAAAAAGAGAAAGAAGTTTACGCATCATTCTTTGGAAATAAGAGCAAACAAAACAGGCCTGTCATAGAATCTGTACTTTAAAAGATGCCCTGATGAGAGAGTTTACAGGCTTTGGTCTAGATAGGAATGGCAGTGAGGGTCTTTAAGCCTCAGTTGGCTCATCTTCATAGCAACTGGATGGGGAGCTCCACTCTGTGCACTAGCTGAACTCTACTGTAGTGTTCCTTGAAGCAGTATAATCTCTACCCAAAAGGACGGCAGAGGTGAGAGCTGAGCCTTTGCTTAAAGAATGCCAAAGAATAGATCGGCATAGTTGTTAGTTTAATCACCCCAGTGATTCGACAGTATTGTCCACATTTACGATGCATGGGCCTGCAGTGACCCTTCTCAAGAGCACACATTGGAGCTGTGGAACTGTTCCAAGGCAACTGCATATATTAGATGCATCTCCTGACCTAGTGAGTTCAAGCAAACACATACAGTATGCCAGATGTCCTCCTGGGCTCTGGTATGAAGAGGAGGTCTACAGACATTGTCTTACACAACTCTGCTCCTCCCCTTCTGAGATTATCTGCATTAGAGGCAACTAAGCACTTTCCCCCAAAGAGATATTTTTGTCCCACCCTACTTCTACCTCCTGAATCTGATACCTAACTTATCCTCCAGGGATGGTAGGAATTTGTCTAAGAAGCCATTAGGGGCTTGACTGTGGGCAGTCAAGGGATGAAGGCTTCCTGCTTCATGGAAGCCTGTTATACTATGCTATGGACGAGCCAGATGATTGTGGTGGTATATGTCTGTAAGTCCAGCCCTTGGAGGAAGAGGTAGCAGGATCACTACAAGGTTGAGGCCAGCCTGGTCTGTATACTGAGTTCCAGGCTGGCCAGGGCCACACTGTCAAATATTATCTTTGTTTAGGATTTTGAGTCCTTTGTATGTTCTAGATCTTAACCTTGTGTTGGGATAACTACTTGGCAAAGATTTTCTGCCATCCTGCGGGCTTCTTTTCCTGATTTACAGCTTCCTTTGTGGTACAGAGGCCTTTTAGTTTCGTGAGATTTGTCTGTTGATTCTTGCTCTCTTTTTTTTTTTTCCTGTGCAAAGTCCTTACCTGTGGTTATAGGTTCAAGCACATTCCCTACTTTTTCCTTCTTATATTGATGTCCTTGATCCATTTGTAACTCAGTTTTATGCACTGTGAGAATCAGGGACCTACTTTAATCTTTCTACATGTTGTGATCCTTTTACCCCAGCACCGCGTGTTGAAGATATTATCTTTTGTCCAAGGCACATTTTTGGAGTCTTGGAAAAAAAAATGCAGGTAACTATAGGTATATAACTATATATATATGACTATATCTATAGTTTATATCTGGGTCCTTAATTCTAGTTCACCAATCCAAGCACCTGTTTTGTGCCAGCACTATGCTATTTTTATTACTATGGCCCTGAAGTATAATTTGAAATGGTGTACAGTTGGCGATACCTCCCATGATATCCTTTTGTTTCAGAATCACTTTGTCAATCCCTAGCCTTTTGTGCCTCCATATAAATTTTTGGATTGTTTTCTTTGTCTGTGAAGAAAATTTTTAAAAGAAGAAACCACAAATGGCCAGGAAACACTTTAAGACATGCTTAGCTTCTTCAACCACCAGGGAAATGCAGATTAAAACTACTTTAAGATTCCATCTCACCCCAGTCAGAATGGCCGTCATCAGGAATCCAAATGTCAACAAATGTTGACTTGGATATGTAAAATGGGAATCCGTCTACAACGGATGGGAGTGTAAACTAATGCACACACTTTGAAACTCAGTCTGGAGGTTTCTCAAGGAGCTAGACATAGACCTGCTACTTCACACAGCCGTACCATTCCAGGGCATGTCCCCAAAGTATGTTATCCTGCTGCAGAAGGTATTTTTACAACCATGTCCATTGCCGCTCTAGTCATGATAGCTAAGAAACAGAATAGACCTAGATTTCCATTATAAGAGCAATGCGAACGAAACATGTGAATTTTGCAGGTCAGTGTATGGCTCAAGCCTCATCAGAGACGTTTCCTCTTCGAGCAAATGGAAACTACCATGGATACCCACAAACTGAACAGTGTGCAGAGGAACAGAGACTTTAAAGGGCCCAAAATGGGAAGCTCCCTCCCCTCACAGCTCAGGGATCTATATAGACATGGAGGCAGAGAGACTGTAAGAGCCTGAGGTGGTGGGTGACTATAAGGCAGTTGGGTCTTTATATGCAATAGAACAGGTGCACATATGAGCTCACAGACATTGCGATCCGTGCATGAGGCCTGCACAAGCCCAAGGTAGACAAGAATCCCAGAACAGAAGAGAGAACATGATCCCCCACTCCCAAAGAAAAATGTGATGCGTATACACAATGGACTATTACTCATCTGTAAATAGGAATAACAATAAAGTTTGCAGGCAGGTGGAGAGAACTAGAAAAATCATACTGAGTAAAAGAAGAGGCCCTGACAGACAAATGTCATATTTGCATGTCTCTTATATTTACGTCCTAGCTTTAAATTGTTTTATGTGTTTAACTTGGGGCACAAGTGGAGGTCACAGAGTGGCACTGAGGGACCATGAAGGGAACAGGGGGTTAGTAGAACACAGAAAAAAAAATGTAGGAAAGGAGGTGGAAGACTGGAGACGGAAAGGCTTAAGCAGGGAGGGGCTGGGGGCCTGGCAGGGAATGAATAGGTGTCGAGCACTCCTCACAGGTCACGCTATGACCAAGACACTCTGGGTTCCCTTCTCCCAAGGCCTTTTCTTTCCCAAGGACACTCCCTTCACTTGACATATCAGGGAGATAGAGTTGGACCAAAGACTCTAAGATACTCCATCCTAGGTGGACATTTCACGGCTCCGAAGAGATCTCAGCTGTGTCCTAGATCCCCTCCATCCTCACCTGGTGTCTAGGACCGCAGAAGCTCTTCCTTACCTGTCCTTTCCAGAGGCATTTCCTTTACCTGCAGCGCTGTGAACCGAGACAGGGCCATTCTCTCTACCTGGCAATGTGGTGCAGATAGACACTTTCACTGAAAGGATTTCAGCTACCTAGCACTGTGCACTTTTTCTGGAGCGATCATATTATATGATATCCATTTTATAGGCATGCTTTAAGAATTTAACTAGTTCAGAAAACTGGTAAACGTAAGGCTGTTGTGGGAAATATTTAAAAAATGAACCCTCCAACTCTCAGCGGGGCCTGGCTACGCTCCCGCTCGCTCACTTGCAGCCACCTCCAACTCTCTAGAGCTAACCCCTGCGCCAGGTGTCTCCCTCGCTTGCTTGGTCTCTTGGTTCGCCAACTTGCTGGCCCTGCAAGGCCACAGGGCTCCTGCTCAGCCATCTCTAAAACTGGGGGGGGGGTGGAGGGTGGGGATGGGGGTGGAGGTTGGGGGGACGGGGGGAGTTCCTCTCGCTTCCATGTAATGCTCAACGCATCCCTGGGTAGCCACTCAACACCTAATTACCCGGTAGGAAAAAGACTCTTAAGCTTATAGTTAACTAATTAGATTTATATATCAATTTAATCACAATTTACAAGATGCGAATAGAATAATTTCAGAGCTAACTGATAACAAGAAAGCTTTAACCCAATTATTCTAACCTTTCAATAACATCACATCGGCCTCCATTCTGGTTCTCTCTCTCCTCCTGAGACGCACCACCCCCTCTATCTCCTCAACTCCTCGCTCTGCCTCTTTTCTCCTGTCCAATCACAAGCCTCCCTCTGCCCTAATGTGATTGGACAGGGAAAATCATGCAACATTAAGCTATATCTTCATTTGGGTCTTCTTGCTTAGCTACAGTACCGTAATAATAAAAGCCCCTTTAGGTGAATGTTACGGACAGGACAGGCGCATAGCCACGTTGTAGTCTGCTGGACCGAACGTGTGGACAGGCTTTTGACACCTTTGATGAGCCATTGGCGTGATGAGCTTGAATTTGAATCCTTCTTTGTTCCTTACTCTCTTTGGGATCTTGGGGAAAAAATTATCTTCTCTGTCTCTCAGGCAAATGGAATAATAAAGTCATATAGAGAGTATCATTTGGTGTGTTGCCTGGAACGGTCTAGGTGGCTTTCTTGTTTAAATAGATGTTACATTCTCTCCCACTTTCTTACTGTCCTTCCTCTACACCAGGAGTCCAAGAGCTCGTACCTCACTTTTATGCTTCCCCTTCCCTCTTCTTCTTTCCCCTCTCTCCTCTCCTCTCTTCTTCCCTCTCCTCCTTTCCTCTTCTTTCCCCTCTCCTCTCACCATTCCTCTTCTCACTTCTCTTCTCCTCATGTCTCCCATTCCCTTTCTCCCCCTTTCTCCTCCTCTCCTCTCCTCTCCTCTCCTCTCCTCTCCGCTCCTCTTCTCTCTTCTCCTCTCTTTTCCTCTCCTCTTCTCTCTCTCCTCTCCTGTCCTCTCATCTCCTTTCCTCTCTTCTCCTCTCCCCTCCTCTCTTTCTCCTTCAGTTCTCTCCTGTATATCCCTATTACTCAGCTGAGCATGGAAGTGTCTGGGAACGGAGAATGCTAAGTGGGGCTGGAGAGATCTCTTGATTGGTGAAGTTTTGTACCTTCCAAGCACGAACACACAAGTTTGATGTCAAGCACCCACCTGAAAAGCTGGGTGTGGAGATGTGTGCTTAGAATCATTGTGCTGAAGCTCACAGGGGTCCACTGGCCTCACAACCTAGACTAGCAAGCTTCAGGTCAGTGAGAGACCTTGCCTTAGAAAGCAAAGTAGATGGTACCTG
Source organism: Montemys delectorum (assembly GCA_019843815.1). Classification (NCBI taxonomy): domain Eukaryota; kingdom Metazoa; phylum Chordata; class Mammalia; order Rodentia; family Muridae; genus Montemys; species Montemys delectorum. The sequence continues at coordinate 21,462 of JADRCD010212068.1, read as the reverse complement.
AGGAATGACATGCCAGGCTGACTTCTATCCTCCACACACATGTGCACATACACACATACACATGGACACACAGAAACATGCACACATGTAGAGAACACTAGCACAAATGAAATGAGGAGAAAACATAATAGTGCTAGTCTCCATGTTCGGTTTCAAGACACTGGTAAAATGGACGCATCTACTAGAGACCAGGGCCACTCTTGTACTAGAGCAAAGCTGGGATTTCAGTTATAGCTACCCAGCACATCAGAGACAGCTGAGTGCTCCTTGGGGTGAGTCTGAATATAGGCCAAGTGGCTGGGGGTGGTGGTGGTGGTTTCCACAGAGTATAATCTTTCTCACACACTGTATTCTTTCTCTCCCTGCCTCCTCTTAAAAACATAAGTAGCCAAGTGGTATCAATTTATTTGCTGCTTCTTATAATTACATTATCCATGATTAACTCACTGGAGTCTAATTGCACTGTAGAGTTATTTGGTAGGAAAGCTCCATCACTGGGCACCGTGGGACTTTTGTGGGCACAGCCTTAACTCCGTTGGATGCATGGTGCTCAGTTAATGTACTTGGAAAGGGACAAGGAACAGGATGAGAGATGGCAGCTCCCCCTGTCTTGCTGGGCTGCAGAATCCTTCGGCATTTATTACTTCATTTGGTGCTAACACTAGCTGTATGAGGTAGCATGGTTGTTATTATCATTTCCAGTCCACACACTGGGGAGTGGAACCAGGTCAAATCATAATACAGTGCCCTAGATGGAGTGAAAGCTCATGTAGACACACTGCTGTGATCCCCCTCTCTCAACACACCATATCTCTAAGGATATTGACCCATGATTTTAGTTGAGATCATTTTTTTTTTTTGTCTCCTTTGGCTTCATGAAGGATGGGGCTGCATTGTGATAAGCTGAGAACACGGTAAGCTGGAAGACATGGAAACACATGCAGCTTACTGAACATTGTAGTTCAGTTATGGTTGTTTCTAGTGGCCAGAGCTGTGCCAGCTGTGTGTTCCTAGACCTGGAGGAAAAGACCACGTAACTTATCACCAGTTCAGGAAAAAAGCAAAACACAAGGTGTGTTTTCCACTGAATGTGTTTTGCATTTAAATCTCTGTAAATCCAAGGCCTTAAATACTTCCCCAAGCTGTCTGTCCTGGTGCCTGGCAGGTTCTTGCTGCCTTCTCATTTCTCCCAGGGGAAAGAGGCTGGTGCTCCCCAGCTTCTCATTGCCTTTCCCTTTCCTTGAATCATTTTCTATATTAAACATATAAAGGTGAATTTGTTTTATTTTTAATTAAACAAATAAAACACTACCCATATAATTGAATTCTTTTCTTGTTCTCCATGAGCCTGTTTTACCTTATTTCTGAAAAACATTCCCCAGAGCTTGTTTGCATTATTCTGTGCTTTTATGCTTTCATTATGTATGGCTGAAATACATTCAGTGATACTGTTTTATGTTTTACATATAAGTGTGTTATATTAAAATGGTTTGCCATCTATCTATCTATCTATCTATCTATCTATCTATCTATCTATCTATCTATCTATCCTTTTTAGTGATGGAGATGAAATCTAGGGCCTTGTGCATGTTAGGCAAGGGCTCTACCAGTGGCCTGCCCCTCCCCACCACCATATAGTTTTATTTTAAAACTTGGCTTAGATTTTTAAAGACTATTTTCCCACACAGCTCATGAATGTTCACTTTTGTGGGATCCATGCATTTCTCCATTGTTCTGTCAATGACTATGTAGGTTGTCTCTGCTTTTGGTATTACAAAGATGTCTCAATAAACATTATTTTACATATCACAATATCTAGGGTAAATATTGTGGCATAAACTTAGTTTGTGTAGGGCATGCAACTCCTCACACCTAAGAGATATTTAAAACAATCTGAAGTCTCTTTGGGGTGACAACACCTTCTTGACATCATCAAACTTTTAAATTCCGATAATGCAATAGGTGTAAAATGGCACCACTTTGCTTTAACTGGCATTTCAATGATGGATGACAAAGCAGGTACTTGCTCAAGCAGCTCCTTCACCCATCACCTGTCTTTAATGTTGCTCGTGATGTCTCTGCTTCTACAGAAAACTTAAACTCTGCCATCATCTGATCTGTCCTTCCCTTCTGTGCTTGTTTTGAATATTAAGAAATTCTTCCCTGATGACCTGGCATAAAAATACTTTCCTGAATTTTATTATAATATTTTAAAACTTAAAAAAAAAAACTCCTAGCTTTTCATCTTCCTGGAATTTATTTGCAGTATTTATCATTTTGATGTTTGTGATGTTGGGGAGTTCTAATGTTAACTTCCCAACATTAAAATATGCTCTTTTTTTGGGGGGGGACCCTGAGCATCAAATATCCCATACCTTTACTGCTTATTTATAATCACTACTGTGTGCAGAATTTCCAAACATGTATGCATTATTTTCTTCCTGGCCCTCCCAGTTCTCCCCAGTGGCTTCTCTATACCCTGCCTCTATCACAGTCTTAGGTCATAAATTTTGATGCCTGTGACCTGAGTCCCTCTTCCTTGTATGCCATATGAAAGCATTTTTGACTATTATTGACCCTTTTAACTTTCATATGTGTGTTTTGTGTTGCTTACTCTTTTAATAAACTGCTACTTCCTGCCAGTCTGCAGAATTCTCTGCCGTCCCATTCATTCCAATGACAACCTCCCATAAAGTCTTGGTCCCAGCCCCAACTATGTTATCAAATGCCTATCTGGTCTTGGCTGAACCACTTGACTACTTTGGGCTTTCTTTTCTTTCTTTCTTTCTTTCTTTCTTTCTTTCTTTCTTTCTTTCTTTCTTTCTTTCTTTCTTTCTTTCTTTCTTTCTTAGATGTTTTCTTTATTTACATTATCTCCTTTCCCAGGTTCCCCTCCAAAAAAAAGAAAAAAAAAAAAAGAGAAAAAAACCCCCAAACTAAAAGAAACCCTTGTTCCCTCCTCCCTCCCCCTGCTCACCACTCCACCCTCTCCCACTTCCTGACTCTGGCATTCCCCTACACTGGGGCATAGAGTCTTCACAGGACCAAGGGCCTCTCCTCCCATTGATGACTGACTAGGCCATCCTCTACTATACACATGCTGCTGGAGCCATGAGTCCCACCATGTTTATTCTTTGCTTGGTGGTTTAATCCTTGGGAACTCTGAGGGTACTAGTTAGATATTGTTGCTCCTCCTAAGGGGCTGCAAACCCTTCAGCTCCTTGGGTCCTTTCTCTAGCTCCTTCATTGGGAACCCTGTGCTGTGAGCCTCTACTTCTGGGCTTTATTTTCTTAACTGAACCATACCTGCCTGGCGTGGTTGCTGAGCTGATCAAGTGAGATAAAGGTGTGGGAGTGCCCTTGTGAGCTCAAAATAAGAAGTGAAACCTAGAAAGGGCTAGCCCTTATAACCTCAGCATGATCTGTGACAAATGCACAGCTCAGATCATCTAGTATTCTTGACTCTTCCTGATGTTCCTTTCTCCCAAACTTCCAACCCTGCTATGCAAAGCTCTTTTCTATGTGGGCTTTATCTTGTTAATGGGCTAGAGGCAGCTAACATGAACAGGACTTAAGTCACACTCTCACTCGGTGACATCATCACTTGGTGGCATCAGATACTCATACTCTGAGAGTCTTAATTTCTTAACCTGAACAAAAGACATAATACCTATCTCACATATCAGTGTCATGAAATTCAGATGAAAATATAAGTAGTGGTATTTGGTAAAGTGGGAGGCTCTGTAGGAATCACAGGTACCTTAAGTGTTTTTACTGGCATTTGCATGTGTGAAATACCCTGTTACCTGTGTCACTTGGATCAAAGCACGAAGTAGAATCTAACTCATTTTCTTAGCAAGCATTGCTGACCCAGTGTAATGTCTACATATTGTTTTAGAAGATGTAGGAACTCTCTTTTTAAATGAATAATAATAATAATGATAATAATAGTGGTTACTAAGCTAGGATATAGGATTTCACTACATAGATTAGGCTGATCTTGAACTAATAATCCTCCTATCTCTGACTCCTGAGCCAGGCACACAGACAGCTGTAGCACCTGGCTGGAAGTTTGTTATTTTCCTTCTTTTTCTGTTTTTATGTGTAGATGGTGTGTGCGTTTGCGTGTGTGTGATATGTGTGTGTGTGTGTGTGTGTGTGTGTGTGTGTGTTTATGTAGTATATGATGGTCTCCATTTCCACTTTCTTTTAAGTTGAGTTCTCTGTTGTTTACTCCACTTCACAGTGTACTGCAGGCTAGCTGGTCTGTGAGCTTCCAGGTGGCTCTCCTGTCCACTGGGACCCTGGGAATACAGATGTGTATCTGGCTTTATGTGGATTCTGAACGTAGGTCATCAGGCTTGAGTGATGAGTACTTTTATCCACTGAGCCATCTCTCCGGCCTCTGGAAGTTTCTTTGGTAAGTATCATTTCCTGACTTTGAGGTCTGGATGTGTGGAAAAGTAGAGGTGAGTGAGTGGTCCAGGAAGTTTGCCTGGAAAGACAAGCAAACAGAGCTACCTATATGCAGATACTCAGCACTGACCTGAGAGAGTGAGGACCCTGTGGGTACACGGGTGGAAACAAATCAGTCTTTGTCCCTTCTTGCTGAGTGCAGACTCAATTCAGTTAAAATGAGCCCTGAGGTCAGCCCTGAGATAATGTGAGAGTACCTCCCCTGGAGTGAGCATATGGTTCTGTCCTACATATTTCTGACCCTTGCATCTCTCACTTCTGTGCCAGGATCGGCCTTGGACTTGGGCCAAATGACATTCATGGGCCAGATGATACAACACCATAGCCTTCTCCTTAATCTATTAATAATACAGAATGTCCTTTCCTTGGTAATTAAGTTCTTGCCTTTAGTTCTATTGAAACAGAATTTCTCATCAGTGTTCCACCCCTTTCCTGGCTGACCTTGCTTTCAACTCAATTGAGAAGTTGTTGGGTCCCTAAGTTCCCATCACAACTGCCTACCCTGCCTGTGCCAATAGCCACTTCTCTGTTGTAGTTTAGACAGAGCCCTGGCTTTCTGACTTAGCTTTGGATCTCAGTCCAATAATTCATCATCTGTGTTTTTAATAAAAGAGCCAACATCATTGATCTTCTTCTATTCCTGTGTTGTCCTTGCCCACTCTTGCTTGACTTTTCATGCAGTATTAGTAAAATTCTACTTCTCTTTCAAATCCTGCCTTGTCTAATCTTGAAATATAGATGAAATGCAGGGTTCTTTCCCTATTGATTTCTAAGCTTTACTTCTAGGACCACTCTGTGCTTGCTTTCTTTCCAACTGTCTTATTCTAAATAGACAATAGTCAACTCCTCTCTTTTCTTTTCACACGATAACATAAAGCTTAGGAATGGGTTTTATGGGTGCAGCTTGTTTGGATAAGGGACACATTGCCTTAGCATTTGCAAGTTGTTCTCAGAAGAGAACAGATTGATATACTCTTCCTTAACAGGACCGATCACATCTTGTGACTGCTTGATGTAGTCAGAGAAATCAGGAGGAAAATAGCTTAAAGATCCAGCCACTTTTGAAAATCTCACTTCAGAGATTGTTATGTGATGAGTAGAAGCTTTGTGATCTGAAACCCCCCCTTCCTTGGGAACATTCTTGCCTCCTTACCTTCCCATCGCCTGCAAAAACTGGTTATGAGAGCATATTTTTAACGTAAAAGCTTCCATCACAGAGACTTATTCCAGAGAACTCAAGCTTGCAACAGGAGTCTACAAATATTTCTTTCTTAGCGAATACACTGTTAACTTACTAGGCTTTTATCTTATCCCTGAGATAGACAAATTAGTGCCTGCCTCCACTCAAAGATGTGTATGTCTGCATTCCCATCAACCTGTGTATATTATGTCTTAAGAGCCAAAAGGATTAAAACCTTAGATCTAGTCCAGTCACGTGAGGCCTTAAAAGCAGAAGATTGCTTCCAGTTGTAGTTGGAAATATGATTATGGAATGGTCAAGAAAAATGGAACACTATCAAATTCAGAAATGGAGAAAGAGGTCAAAAGCCAAAGAGCATAAGCAGCTCTTAAGAACTGAAAAGGGAATGTAAATGGGTTGTTCTCAGAGTTTACAAAATGGAACCCAGCCCTCTAAGCATCTTGCTTTTAGCCAGTGAGAGCTGTATCAGCTTCCGAACTACAGCACTATAAAGTTGCTTTACGAATCTTTTTTTTTTAATGATTTATTTATTTATTAGTATACAGTGTTCTGCCTGTATGTATGCCTGCAGGCCAGAAGAGGACATCAAATCCTATTACAGATGGTCATGAGCCACCACGTGGTTGCTGGGTATTGAACTCAGGACCTCTGGAAGAGCAATCAGTGCTCTTATCCTCTGAGCTAACTCTCCAGCCCTCAAAATTCTTCTTAACACACTGTTTTGTTTTGTTTTATTTTTTATGACCTTGGACATGTCTGCATTTTCATTTTCTCATTTATAAAATTAAAAAAAAAAAAAAAACCTTGGGTCACATACTATAAAGCTCCTTAAATGTCAACATTGATCCCAAGTGTAGTGACTAATGGATTTTTGTCTTTTTATTTTTTTATTAATGGACTTAAAATTAAATTTTAAAAATTTAATTCTGAGCCTAAGTCATTAAAAGCTATAGATACCAAGACTAGGGGGAGACTGAACATATCGTGTCCTGACTATAGAGAAAATGAAGTTAGTCATTATTTAAGATGATGATGAATAATGTGTGAATGTGTATGTGTGTGTGCATATGTGTGTGTGTGTGTGTGTGTGTGTGTGTGTGTGTGTGTATAAGGACATGCCATAGTACATGTGTGGAGGTCAGAGTAAGAAGTTAGTATCCAGTTTTTTCTTTCCACCATGGAGTTGGGAATATCAGACTCAGGTCACTTGGCTTTTACAGCAAGAGATTGTACCCACAGACCCATCTTGACAGCCCTTAGCCATCATTTGTAGTATTATAAAATGTGTTTCTAGCCTGAATTTTGTCAAGAAAAGCAGGGCACTATAAGGGGGTGACATAGAGCTTCATTTGGGTCTTTTAGCTTCCTAGTAGAGGTAACTACTACAGTCGCCATTTCTTTAACTGGTCTGTGTTAACCATAGAATAATAATGGCAATAGCACAGTGATGGTGATGATCATTCTCTGTGCTGATCTGCCAGGGTGTACTTTCAAAATCCTTTTTTTCCCTTCCTTCCTTCCTTCCTTCCTTCCTTCCTTCCTTCCTTCCTTCTTTCCTCCCTTCCTTCATTCTTTCCATCTTCTTAAAATACTAAAATAGGTAAGTTTTAAGCCAATATATATATATATATATATATACATATACATATACATATATACATATACATATTTGTTACTAAAAATTTAAATTACAAGATTTTCTCTTATAGACTTTTAAAAGCCACAGAATGTAACAATCCACTCTAATTATTATTATTTTCTAACAACACTGCCTATAAATCCATTTACAACATTTCAAGTTGTTTATTTCATTTCAGAATAGAAGCTTCTAAAACATGAGAATGCAGGAGACTCTTTGGCACTTCTTTGTGTCAAATCAAAACATAAAGGTACAATGAAGTCATTCAATGTATCGAAACTATTCATATCCCTTAAAGACTGCTGGTGAGAGATTAGGAAGAGATTCTTCAGTACCAAAAATAACGAAAAAGAAACATGTCTCTCAACTATACATACAAGTTATTCAAAATTATTGTTGCAATCTAATTTCTTTGAGTAGCTTTCCTACGTACTGTATGACATTGATATCTTGATTGTTATCTGTTATAACATCTATTGTCCTGTGGCTTCCCATGAAAAGAGACACTAGTATTTGATAATAGGCCTAAGATCCTGACATCTTTGTGACTACCTTCCTTTCTTATTGATACCTGCTCCCCTGTCCTAAGTGGCTACCTTTTCTCTCTGTGTTGGTATAGAGTGGCTGGCGTGATTATCAACCAATCAATACATTTGTGCTTGGCAGTACAGTTATTTTCATCAGTGACCTTAAGACAACATTAACCTGAGCCAGAAGTCAAAGCTGATGGAGATTATTAGCAGCTTTAAAGCCTGAGACTGGACTCAAAGATGACGGAGATTATTAGTGGCTCTATCCTCTGCCTCACTCATCCCTCTCAGTTTTCAACCTTTCAATTTGTTCTGCAGTGCCAGATCCTCTCATTTATTTTTGACATGTAAATAGAAACTCTCCCTCTAGGTTTTTGCAGAGATGGTGATATAGTTATGCTAGCTCATATCTGTAAGAAAGAAAATCAAGTGGAAAAGACACGAGCTCAACAGGAAAGCCACTTTTTTCAGGTCTGTTTCAGTTTCCAAGAATCCCCAGTGATCTCAGAGAACAAAATCCTATTTTAATTTTTCTTTATACTATTGCTATTTACGACAGCTGTTTTAGAATCCATAACCTCAGCAACAAATTCTAGCATACACTCACAGTTTCCTTGGTCTTGGTGGTCTTGAGAACTTCTATTTAGATGACTTCAAGTGGTAAGAAATAGCCCTGAAAAAGATACCAGAGGTTAGAAACATTGGGACGTCTAAATTGCTTTCTTTATTTAATAATACCTTGGAAAATTATGAATGACAATTTTATTTAGAGGAAACATAGAGAGATTGAAGAACAGGATCTATACATAAAATACTCATGGAACACTTAGATTTTTAGTATATGTATACATGGATATATTGTCTTTAGTTTGAAAACAGGGGTCATACTGTACACATGGCTTTATAGTAATATTTTTTCTAGTTGAATTGATATTATAGATAACTTTTAGTAATAAACAGTCCTCAACTGACAGACAGCATCTCAGATGGCTTTCAGTGGTTACTGTCAAGATGAGCCTTGTTAAAGTCAAAACAAACAGGTTAGGGAGAAAGTGTCAAGATTGAGATGAAGGGATAGAAACCGACTCTGTCTCTTGTGTAGCTCACTCTCCCTTGCTCTCTGGCTTGCTTGTGATAATGGAGCCATTTTATGAACTGCACCACAGAAATGCTCACATTGCAAGCAACTGAGGGAGACCCCTGATCCACAGTCCATGAATAAAGGAGTCTGCGCAAAAACTTTTCTAGTAAACTTCATAACACATCCTTTCCTAGTCTGGCAACGAGACAACTATGGTTCCAGAAAACATCTGCACTGCAATTTTGTGAGAGGTTCATGTCAGAGCACATAGGAAAGCGATGTCTTGTTGAACTTCTAACTAGTAGTTTTGTTGTTTTAAGCTAATTCTTTTGTTTGTTTTAGGATAATGCAGCCATGCATAGTATAGGGCACACAAGTATTTAGTAGATATCTAATATTTTAGCTCTATTACAGTTTACCCAATATTTTGTTGTCGTGTTTGGGTCTTTTACTCCTTTTCCTATTATAAAGAAGGCTGCAATGAACAGCATTGTAGCATAGCTCAAATATAATTTGGGGTTATTTTCAACCACCCTCTTTTGACTGTGTCTCCATATAAATCAGTTAGAAACCTAAATTAAAAAAAAAAAAAAACCCAAAACATGAGAATGAAAAAACAAAGTTTGAGTCTTGAAAATTACTAGTTATTTTGACGTTAGCAGTATTCAAAATAGCATTGTTTTGAAACCAGTCTGATGAGTTCAGCCAGCCTAAAACCACCTATCTTATCTTGACTGAACACTCACTGATGTTCTGACAGTGGGGCACTGCTCTCGGTTTCCAGGAGCTTTGGAAGGGAGAGCAACAACACCGAATGGGAAGCAAATACTACATCAGGTTATTTTGAAAATATTCAATCTATTTAAATTACCTAAGACATTGTCAATAAATTCAGATTTTGTGGTAGCAAGCTGGATGGGCTGAGTTCAATAGCTATTCTTCTGGAAGCATTTCCTTTACATAGATAACACCACTATTTCTGAACTGCAGTGACTCATTGTTGGGGACAAATGCATATTTTAATGAATGCTATATATTTTAACAGATTCCAAACCCTGCAGTTGGTTGAAGCTCAGGGTGCAATTTTAGGATCTGAATAAGTAAATAAATGAGGAAGAAAATGTGTGCTAATTGCAGTAATTTGTGATACTTTCAAATTCTTAATTAAGAAATAAAATAGGATCATTAGCCATGACCACTGTAGATGGCATACATAGATCACCATTATAACCAGATGCAAAACCCAAAGTCCTTGCCATAAATGAAATAAGAGAGGGAGGTCACTGGCACATTATAGCCAGAGAAAAGGAGGCCAGAGAGCCACACAGAATGTCCACACGTTGTAAGTGTCATTTTCCTTGGCCCAGGAATTTGCATTATTCTGAAACCATTGCTTCTGAGCTTGGAGGCTTGCCTCTTCCTCCTGTTCTCTGGAATTGCTTCTTCCTTCAAGCTCCATAAAACATCTCTGAGCCTAGCCAGCAACTGTGGTAGCAACTGCACTGATCTCACTACACTCCCTTTTCCCCCTCTCCCTGCTGCAGGCAGTGTGGGGACTTAGACTCGGGTCTTTGCCTGCCTCATTTTCATGGTGAGCTAGTATTTTCAACAAAGGAGGGAAGAAAATAAGGACATTGCTTCTAATTAGAACCATTCTTATTTATGATGCATTTAAAAATTTAAGCATTAGCTTTTCAGTACACCACACAGTTTGTCATCAAAAAACACTCATTTCTAGGACAAGTGAGTACCCAGACATTAACTGGGATTGTTCCCAGGATATAAGGGTGACTGAGAAATATCCAGATACCTTCCTAGGGTAGAGCTTGGGTGAGAGTAGGCACATATTTTCAGGACGTAAGAGGAAGGTGTTTGGTGATATGAAGTATGAGGATAATATATGTTTGGGAGAAGGGAGACTGATGACTCCGGCTATAGGCAGAGATGAGGAGAGCCGATCATCATGTTTCTGCAGACAAACCATGCATCCCCTTGGTCTTTTCTCTCCTGAGATGCTGTGCATATTAGTGTGAATGCCCAGCTAGGCGTGGACATTTTTTGAAGACAGGCATGGGAAGGTGTGGGTAGTCAGCTCAGTGGTGAGCAGTGTATTAGTGGGAACTATTTGAGGGATTCTGAATGATTCAAGACAAGGGAAAAAAGAAAGGAAAACATCCATGGGTGATTTCTAAAAGGACCAGTGCAGTGAGGGATTCAAAGTTTGAATATTCTGAGCAGGACCTAAGGGAAGCCAGAAGCCAAAATCTACCTTTTAGCCTCTATTATTTCCCTTTAGTGGAAGCCATGAGAGCAGTCTGAGATATACTTCTCCCACTCAGAGAATTGAGATGGCATAGATCCCTCTAGTCAAAGGCTCTTTCTTTTTGAAAAAGGAAACCAGAGGGAATCCTGGACTCTGGTAGCTATGTTGACTAAAGATTGTCCTTTCTAGGGGAGGCTACCCAACCCCCACCCCTGAATCTAAAACCCCAAAGAATTCACAAGGAATGAAATAAGTTCTCATATTTTGTACTGTCCCCTTTCTTAAATAATTCTAGCTCAATGCCTGCATCTGGACACAGTTCTGGCCACCTGTGGGCTTTTGGGGCACTGCTGTGTGTGATGTGAATGTTATCAGCATTATTTAATGAAATTGGGGTACAAAGAGATTTGTTTTTGTCTTTAATTTTCTAAATATGTGCACTAAAGAGGAAAGGAGCCTTGCCAATTTCAGAAGCAAGCCAAGTGGAAACAAATTAAAAACATATGCATACAAACAGAGGCTAGAGATTAGATTAGAGTTTCACAAAACCCAGCACATCAAGTGTTCCTATAGAATTCACTGATCCTAAAGGTTTCTGGGTATCAGATACAATTACTTAGTCTAGGGAGAGCAGGATGCTAAGAAAATCCAACAAAGATGGATGAAGTAGGCTGGAAATGTCTGAGCTATGAGAAGATCCTGGGAGATTTTACTCATCCCATGAAGAACCAGGAGCATTCTTTGTTAAAGTTCTTTTAAAGGAAGTCCTCTAATACAGGCTTGTCTCTGCTCTTAACAGCTGATAAGTATTTGTTTGCTTTTGTATGTCTTCATTTTGTTTAACAAATATTTCTGGACCATCACCTCTTTCCCCAGTACAGCCTTAGGTGCTGAAGGTTCAGGGGTGGACGGTTAAAGAATTCACAGCTGTGTAGAAGAAATATCTATTTTTAACATAGCTAGCCCTGTCCACTTCCTTTGAATTCATATCAAAACACTAAGGAAAATGCGAACCAGAAACACAGAACCTACCTTTATCAAGATGGTTCTACCTAAAGCAATGCATTTACAACTATAGCTGGTAGATGCTAGAAGATCTGCCAAAGATTCAATCAAAGTGGGCAGAGCCCAGAGTTTGTGAAAGAAGGCAAAAGCAAAAAAAGTCTTTGAGGGAACAATTGATGTAACATGACGGGGCAGTGTACAAAAGCAGTCCTAGGCCTTCTTAAGAGGAACTGGAGTTCAAATAAACAGACAATCTGTAGACTCAGCATCTAAGTATGCCTATTGGAGAAGGAAACTAGAAGAGAAAATGTTCTATTAATCAGGCTTGCAACCATCAGTCTCTACTTTTCTTTGGGTGAAGATATAAAGGTGAAATTAACCTGTACACATGAAACAGCCACAATCTCACATGTGATAGGTAGTATCGTTCTAAACAAATCAGACTACGCTGGGTACTATCATGGGTCCTTCCTTTCCCAATACTTGCTGCAAAGTAGATGGCTAAAAGGGAGTTGTCCCCAGTCAACTATTAGCCAGAATTAAAGAAGAACTTATCAGAAGAATATTACAAAGATATTATAATAGGAAAATTGATAATTAGAGAAAAAACATAGACAAAGGATACACCCCAAATCATGTTGCCATCAAGAAAAAGGAAATCAGGTATGGCTAAGAAAATTACCATAAAACCAACAAACATGTCCACACAACAGACTTTAATTAAGAAATAAGAAATCTGTGAGAAGGAGGAGGAGAAGAAAGAGAGAGAGAGACAGAGTGACAGAGAGAGAAAGAGAGACAGAGAGTGACAGAGAGAGAAAGAAAGAGAGAGAGTGACAGAGAAAGAGAGAGAGAGAGAGAGAGAGAGAGAGAGAGAGAGAGAGAGAGAGAATACATAAGCATGAGTAAGCAAGCCCAAGGAAGAAATGAAGGAAAGCAAAGAGCAAAGTCATCTCCATTTTAGGTGACAGAACCCCAAATAGGCATAGGGACATAGGATGTCACAGGAAATGATTTAAAAGGATGAAGAATGGACAAATGTATAAAAGATAGAGCATATTCAGCAGATCTGTGCAGATGTATCAACACAGGGCTGGAGAAGGATGTGTGTGTGTGTGTGTGTGTGTGTGTGTGCGCGCGTGTTTGTGTGTGTGTCTGAAGCAAAAACAGAAAAGAAAACATACCTAAAGAACATGATAATAAAAGGACTCTAGAAAAATATTACTGAACTCTAAATGCCACACAAGGCAGAGAGTGACAGGCCACGGGTCACAGGCCACGGGTCACAGGCCACGGATCACAGGCCACGGGTCACAGGCCACGG
>JADRCD010212067.1:17393-28861 GCA_019843815.1 Montemys delectorum | reverse complement strand
CCACCACCTCCACCACCACTAAATCTTGAGTGTGTTTTCCCTTTGGTACTTGGTTGAAGCTCTGTCAATGGACTGGGGTTCACTTCCTGTAACACAAAGTGTCACCTCTGCCCTAGGCCTTCCTCCCCTTTTCCCACAGCTCCTATCATGCATGGGATTCTACACACGTGGGATTCCCATCACATGTACCTGGTGTTCTACAATAATGAACTCATTTTCAGATGAGTTGAAGTCAGAACCAGAGAAATTCTTTCTAGTTCAGTTTCAGGATCTATGAGATGTTTTCATTTCTTTTTCCTCTGGAAAAAAAATGTTTAGCTCATCTCTAATCCAAGAGGACTGCCTGAGTTCACACAGGATTCTTCTGTTTTACTTACTAGTCAATACCTGGGTTTTGGGGAAGGCCACCCATGCTCTTTCACTCCTGTCCTTTCTTCTGACAGCTTCTCCTAGCCCTTGTGTGCAAGCCTATATTAAACTATGCTAAATAAAACTTCAGAGTCATGAAAATTAGAATTTAAATGTTGATCCAAAAAGTAAGCCATTTCCAATAAATTCTTAAAAGATTTATCAAGGTATCAAGGACAAAAGATTGCTCAGTTCTATTGTCAGGATATAACTCAAATCTACTTTGTGTTTATATTTTGACTAGGTTGATTTCATTTCCCAAATTAGATTAAAAATGATATACTTATTTTTATTTTATGTGTACTAATGTTATGCTTGCATGCGTGTCTGTGTACCACATGCACACCTGGTGCCTTCAAAAGCTAAAAGAGGATGTTAAATACTCAAGGACTGGAGTTATAGATGGTTGTGAGCTGCCATGTTGATGCTGGGAACTGAACCCAGTTCCTCTGCAAGTGTACCAAGTGCTCTTAACCACTGAACCTCCCAGCCTCCTGGCCCCCATCAAATTATGTTCTATCACTCCAGCCTCCCGGCCCCCATCAGATTATGTCCAAAGAGTTTAGCTTTTGCTCTTAGAAAGTTACTGGCCACATCTGAGCTACATAGCTACATATTATCTCAATTGTTTGTTTGTTTGTTTGTTTGTTTGTTTGTTATTCAGCCATACTGTTTAGGAGCAGAGTGAACTATGGCTCACTATTCATTCTGGTTTTGGCCCCTTGCTGACCTGGCTGTCTGTCTGTCTCTCATCTTTATGACATCTACTTCTGGAGAAGTGAAAGAGATTTCTCTCTTTCTTAATCCCTCTCTTCATCACTTCTTCCTCATTCTTTCCTTTTCCCTCTCCTCTTCCCACCCTCCTCCCCCACCCCTCATCAGCTGGCCTGTGTAGGTGGAAACACTAACTGTCCCAAGGGGATATCTCAATCAATACCCACACGACACAGTACAGAAAGATTTTTCTCTCTGTTGTTACTGCAGTAATTTGATATTTGCCTTGCCAATAGCCACCATGTCTTCTTTTAGCTAAATGACATTTATTTGACACCTTTTGTCACATGAATAATCTTTACCTTGTGCAGTCTATTTATCTTCTTTGGGGGCACTTTCTGTTCACATAACATCTGTGGTGTAAGTCTATTGCTTATTGAACATGTACAGTGCCCCAGGGCTTGGAGGGAGATACATTTCCTCACCTGACCCTTAAGAGGTCAGTGGAGGAATCATGATTTGACAGTGAGTCCCTAGATGAAGGAAGCTAAAGGGTTTCATTCACTGTGGCAGAGCTAGGATTCTAACTCTGGCCTTCCAGATGCCAGTTGGTGAGGTAACAAAGGACCCCCTGCCCCCAGCAGCTGAAGGGACTTAGAGAGGGTGTTGAGATGTCTGACAGATAGATGACATGGAAAAAACAGAGTCCGCCCTCTTGCCAGGAGCTTCAAGCAATACAAAGAATGGCCTGAGATCCAGGTATTGCTAGACTTGTCCCCAGCATCCCACTCCCCAGTCTCCCACAGTCAGGGTGTCCCACATCTGCGCAGACCTGGGGTCCTGTCTGCACATGTTTATTGTTTCCTAAGGCTCTCACTTGGCATCTTGCACAAAGTCCTTGGAGGACTCAAACAATAAAAGGCTTCTTGCTGCAACCACAGGAAGCCCGAGGAGGAGCTGCTGTCAGGTGGACGTAATCACCACCCAGATGAGACACGGTGAGGGGTAGAAACGTGCTTGCTGCTGGGCACTGATGTGGAAAGAGAGCTGGCAGAGGGGGATGCACTCTTTGTCACACGGGAGAGAGCACAAATCCTCGGATGGAAGGAGGCAGGGCTCTGGCTGGGACTCTCCAAGGTTCAGCTAGAGGGCAGAAGGGACCATAACTGCGATTCCAGTACAGATTCTATGACATGACCCTCGGGTTGTCAGTTCTGGGATCGCTTTTTACTCCCACTTAGAAATTTCTTGTCTTAAAAGAGCATTTTTAATTTATTCTTTAAAGGTATCCTACACGTATACAATGTGTTTTCATCACGTCTCTCTGCCACGACACGACCTCCCTCCAATCCCCCCAGTGCTTGCCCCGTAGGAGAGAATTTCCTACAGAGAGACACAAGCTTCAAAGATCTCAGCTCTTCTCAGGTCACCTGGAGGCTGGAGACAGAAGGGAATGAAGAAAAGGCTTTCCCGGTGTGCAAGATCTCCCTCCCTGTACAGGGTTCAGGGTTCTTGTCAGCCGATAGTTATACAGTGAAGGGAGTGATGGTTGTGGGCAGAGAAGACATGCAGCTGGTCCAAAGGGCTCCATGTATAATCATACTATTAAAGTTAAATATACTAGAAGAAGGAAATCAACTAAAGCTTTTAGCTTTTTCTTTTCTCTTCTCTTCTCTTCTCTTCTCTTCTCTTCTCTTTTCTTTTCTCTCTCTCTCTCTCTCTCTCTCTCTCTCTCTCTCTCTCTCTCTCTCTCTCTCTCTGAGGCATGGTTTCTCCATGAAGTCCTGGATATAGCCCTGCCTGTCTGTAGACCAGGCTGGCCTCAAACTCACAGAGATCTGCCTGCCAAGTGCTGAAATCAGAGGCTAATTTATGTGTGTGCATGTACGCAAGTGTATGTTGTGTGGATTTGTATGTAGGTGTGGATACATGTGTTTACATATGCCTGTGCCTATGTGTGTATGTGTGTGCCCTTGTATGTTTAAGTGCCTGTGTGTGTGTGTGTGTGTGTGTGTGTGTGTACATGTAGAGGCCAGAAGTTGACACTAGCTGTTGTTCCTCATGTGCCTTCTACTTTATTTATTTTCCTTAAAAAAAAAAAAAAAACATATTCTTTTTTGAAACACGTGCACTGGTGTTTTGCCTGCATGTATGTCTGTGTGAGGGTGACAGATCTTGGAGTTACAGACAATCGTGAGCTGCCTCGTGAACTGCCATGTTGGTGCTGAGATTTGAACCTGGTCCTCTGGAAGACCAGGCAGGGCTCTTAACCACTGAGCCATCTCTCCAGCCTCCCTGCTGGATTCTTTTAAGGAAGGAGAATTTTTTGTTGTTTGATTGCTTGTTTTGCTTTTGTTTTTGTTTTTTCTAAATAGGGTTTCTCTTGTATCCCTGGCTGCCCTGGACTTTCTCTGTAGACCAGATTGGCTTCGAATTCAGAGATCTGGCTGAGTGCTGGTATTAAAGATGTGTGCCAAGGTCACTTACTGAGAGAAAGGAGAATCTTTATGAGGATTCTCATGCTCATAATCTTCCAAAAAATATGATCTGAATTTAGTTTTGTGTGTGTGTGTGTGTGTGTGTGTGTGTGTGTGTGTAGTAAAAAGCAACATTTCTTTTCAAGTTTTTTGCCAATTTGTAGATTTGTCAATTATTTCAAATTTATCTCTACATAGTCAGGCTCAGTAGACAGCACAGCTGATTCTGGAAAGAACACATGCTTTTTCCTCCTGAGACAGGGTTTTCTTTTAGAGCAAGGGCTGATCTCAAAGATCCTCCTTCTGTTGAGCTGCTGGAGTTACAGGAATGTGGCACCAGGCTCGGTGAAAGAATAATTCTTATTAACTTTACTTTCAAAACATTTATTTCACACAAATGAGCAGATATACAAATGGGTGGAAAACATCGTAAGCAATAAACTTAATGTGACAGTAACTCATGAAAATGGTCTTTCAGCACAAATTCCAATACCTCTCCCATCTCTGTTTATTCCAGATAGATTTTAGTGGCTTTCAGATGTCTTTGCAATTGAAAAAAATGTAAACACAAACACTCCAGCGGTCACATTGAGTGACACAATCGAATTAACTTGAATTTAGTTTCCTGGTCTTTCTAACTGCTGTGTTGTCTCTATTTATTTTGAAGCTCGTATTTAAACACAGAAATACACTTTACTATGGGACAGAAGCTGTGACCAGAGCAGTGGAGACCCCGTGTGTACTGAGATGAATGCAATGAATTCTCAGAATCTATTCCCACATATGATGTAAGGTTTGTTAAAGGGTAAATAGAAAAGCCAGCCCAGTGAAAATTTTTTATGTTCTACTGAAACAGAGAACAGTCGTTGCTTAGAACTTAGATTGGTGTCAGGGTATTTTTTTTCCTTGTCGTTGTTGTTCATTTGTTTTCTTCTGTGTTTTATCATTGACGTCTTTTAGATTTTTAGAACATGAGCCATGAGCTAGAGAGATGGCTCAGTGGGTAAAGCTGCTTCTCACACATGATGATCTGAGTCTTATTGCTGAGTCGAGAACCAACTCCAGAAACTTGTTTTATGATTGACTTCTGCACACAAGCTGAGATGTACAGGTACACACAGGCACAGGCATAGGCACAAACACGGGCACAGGCACAGACACGGGGCCCTGGGCCCAGACCCAGGCACAGGCACAGGAATGGGCACAGGCACAGGCACAGACACAGACACAGACACAGACACGGGGCCCTGGGCCCATACCCAGGCAGAGGCACAGACATAGACACACAGACACACAGAAACATACACAGACACACAGACACTCAAAGACACAGACACACATACATAGACACATAGACACATATACACCCACATATATATAGATACATACATTAATAAAGAATCGTCTAATCCCAGCACTTGGGAGGCAGAGGCAGGCAGATCTCTGAGTTCGAGGCCAGCTTGGTCTACAGAGTGAGTTCCAGGACAGTCAGGGCTATATAGAGAAATCCTGTCTCGAAAAAAAAAAAAAACCTAAAAAAAAAAAGAATTCATCATTTATGATGATAGTAATGAAAGAGGCAACTAAAATCTGTGAAGGATTTGGTCAAGACATCCCACCCAGGAAGCTAAAGTTCGCAGATGTCCATGTCCCTGCTACATCTGAAGCATTTCTAGATGGCCTGTAATTCCTGGTGAAAGGGGCATACTATGGAAAGATTTGTTATAGTGTATTGTTTAGGGACTGATGACAGGAAAATTGTATGTGTTTAGTCCAGAAGTTTCCATCATGGGCATGGCTGTGCACTCAGTGAGACCCAAGTGAGCAATGTTCCAGTAGCGAATGCTGGAGAGGCCAGAACTGGGCATGACCACAACACACTTTATTCATACAAATTCAGCATGGTGTTCAAGTTCATGGCAAATCTGAGTTCTGGAGCTTTCTGGAAATAAAGAAAATGCATATATTTGAATTATTGTTTGTTTCTTCATATGCAGAATCCACTGAGACAGAAGACTGCTTATTGAAGCAGAGATACCACTTATGTCTCTGTTTAAATAGGGACTTTAAAATGAACAAAGACAACACAGTGACATAATGTCCAGGCAAAGAATTCAGGGCATTCTTGTGACCACTTGGGAAGGTCATAGCTCCTACTCTATCCATAGAAATCCCATTTTGCAGGAATGTTTTGGCTTCATGTATCTGAGCTATTTTTAATTCATTCATCCACCCCTTCCCTACCATGTTTCTCAAAGGTCCTGAGCCAGTCTGAGCCAAGGTGATGAGTCTTTGGAAATACAGTTGCTTGGAGCACATGTTCTTGTTGGGGTACATGAGTCTGCAGCCCCACCACGTCAACAGGAGTGTTGTGATGCTCACAGCGAGTGGGGTGTATCTGTTACTCTTCCCTTTCCCCTGTGGTCTGATTGCCCTATGCCTGGGCACATAGCAAGGTCAACAATGTGCACTCCAATTAGATTTCTTTCTAATTCTTGGTCAGGGTGATCAAAATACCAGCCCACTCCCTTGGCACTAGAGGCAGAAATAGAGCCACCCTGCATCCTTGGCAATGCCGGAAGTTGTTTCTTAGCAACTGTGTTTAGTATTTTCTCCCACTTATGTTTTCTTCCAAAGTGGTTTCTCAACACACTGTCTCAGGGGACCACGGTGACCCTCTAATCCCATTAGGAGATGGTCCCTTTGCAAGGAAATCTCATCAGAAACTCCCCTGGAAGAAAAAAAACATGATTATTAGATTTGGCTGAGGAAATCCTAATGATATACAAATACAGCCTGTCTAAAAGATATCCCTCAGGAGCTGGGGCCAAAGGACCTATGCTATCCTTACCCTGTCAATGCTTACTCTGAGATTTTGTTTTCACCCCAGAGACACTGAAGATGACAGGTGCGTTCCATTTGGTTTTTGGCATAAGACAGAATGCCCATGGGAGTTGAGAGCACCCACAGCCAGTGACACTGGTGTCCAAAGACCATCTGGGGAAGAGGGAAAGGGCATTTTGTGATACATAATTTTGTGGGATGATGGTGGGATAATTTGGATTAGAAGGCAAGTGACTGCTGTAGCTCAGGTCTTAAATGCTCCCCTGAAGGACCGTGTGTACAAGTCTCGGGTTGTAAAGTATCATTAGTGGAATATGGTGCAACTTTTAGGAGTAGGGCCTAGCGGGAGGTCTTTAGGTCATTGGAAGTATGCCCCAGTAGAGAATTGTGAGATCCTAGTCTCTTCCATTTTCTTCTGCTTTCTAGTGATGAGGTGAGCAGTTGAGTATGTGAGATACTCCTGTGAAATGTTGCATTGCCACGGGCCCAAAGCAAAGGGACCAACCCATCCAGGTGGAGACTTCCAAACTGCGAGCACAGATAAGCCTTTTCTTTTTATATGTCATCTTAGTGTTTGCTGTAGTAATGAAAAGCTGACTAATGTGGTGACTGCAAGTGTTCTGTTTTTTATGAAAGACGAAACCTGACTAGACAGGAAGTTCCTTCCACATCCCAGGTCATGCTTAGGAAATCACACACTCCTTATACGACAGTTTGTCTGCCAGTCTTGGGCTCTCTGGCTTAGACACATTTTTTTTTTTTTTTGTCATTTCTCTACTCTACTTAAGCGGGGTAACTGAAAGAGGATCCAGCACCTCTCGCCTTCAAGGGCACCTATACACCTATCCACAAAGGCGCGCGCACACACACACACACACACACACACACACACACACACACACAAAACTAAAAAATAAATCTTTTTTAAAGGTAAAGAACAAACTAAACATCTGTATCATGTATAATTTACATTAGGCTGTGTCCTTCATGATATAAGGGAAAATGAGACATCTCTACATTTGAAGCAGGATATGTTTAAAGGGGAAACTAGTTTCCCAGAAATGCGAATTGCTGAAAAGCAACAGGGGACCCTGGGAAGTTCAGAGTTCAGGGACAGCAGGAAGATGTTGCTGCCCAACAAGTAAGGACAGAGAGGGTAGGGTCAGTATCATCCCAGCCCAGGGGATCAGAGCCTTCACAGAAACCAGAACCATGGTGTGCCTGAAGCTACAGAAACTGAAACTCATTCTGCTGCCACCAGAGACCTTGTCCCCAGCAGGAACACAGAAACACAAGGGAAGATGTGTGGGCTTGTGCCTACCTCCTGTTTGAGTATCCCATTGGCCCAAGCCAGCTAGATGACAATGGAGCCTGCAAGGGTCATCTCCTACCCTCCTTAAGTTCCAGGATAGCCAGGACTATAAAGAGAAACCCTGTCTCAGAAAACAAAACAAAACAAAACAAAACAATAACAGCAACAAAATAGCAATCTCAACTCAAATCCTGTGGACCTGACATTTTTTGATATGATGCAAAACTTCCAAATGGAATTTCTTAGCTTGGTCACATGTGGATGTATTGATGATGGTAGCAGTGGCTTCTGTTTAGAGACATTGTCATTAGAGAATTAAAGAGTAAGGTTTCTGCAGAATTACAATGAATGCATTTGAACCATCAACCTTCTTCCCATGATGCATTGCAGTATCCACCTTTTGGCTACAGAGCATCGAGGCTGCAAATCTGAAAAGAGAGAGTCAAATTATAAATTAGCCATATTGCCCTGTTAGCTGCAGATTTTATGATAAATTCTGCACATAATAATTGCCCTGCAACAGTTCTATCTATGAGAATTTGTACAAACTCTGTATACATCTTTAAAAATGAAGATGGATGAATAGTGTTTTGGCCAAACAATAAATACATAATGAAACATCACCTTCGACCTTTCTTGCTTTCTATGGGGTCAAAGTTGGAATGGGTTATAAATCATGATTTATGCCTGAATGTCTCTGGTATTTTTTTTTTTTTAACGTAGCCTTTTTCCCCATTGGTTTGCTTTTGAGTTCTTTAATTATTCATTACTCCCCAGCACCCAAGCTTCTTCAGAGTTAAATGTATATGTTTACATTTGAATACAATTAGATTTTCAATTGTTGTTTTCCAGATCTGCAAAGATATAAAAATATCTTAAAATATATTACATTGTAGTAATATTAATAATGGAATGGCATTACCGTAGAGACTGTTACAGTAATTCTTCTCCTAGGGTTGAGGCCTTGTGAGCTCTCCTTTATCCATGTTAGCATGTCTACTGGTGTTGTTCTCGTTCAGGTCATGTTTAGATAGACATGCTGGTGAGATTGTACCTTCTGATATTTCTGTGAGATTCAAACTCATACCAAATTCCCTCATCTTCTGTTTCTTACAATCTTTCTGCCTCTTCTTCTGAAATGCTCCCTGAGCCTCAGGTTCAGGTGTTGTGGTGTAGATGTATCTATTGGAACTGGGCACAAAAAGTCTTCCCCGGGGAAAAGCTTAATAATGGGTTTTCCAATACCAAATTGTCAGTCAGCCCTGAAAACATACATGCAAATAATATTATGCAACTGAGAAGGCTGTACTTATGTATTTAGGAATATATATATGTACATATAGGAACATACATGTTTACATATACATATATGAACATATATGAATATATGTATAATATATATTCCTATATATGTATATGTAGTCCTACATATACATATATAGGTATATATATTTAATATATAACATATGCATGAATATATATTCCTATATGTGTATGGATTCCTGCATATGTATGTGTATTCCTATATGTATATGTATAGATATGTTACATAAATATATGTAACAATAATTAATGAAAAAAGAGGCCATAAATTTGGTTTTCTGTTGTTTGTTTGTTTGTTTATTTATTTATTTATTTATTTCAAATGTTATACCCCTTCCTGGTTTCCCCTCTGCAAACCCCCTATCTCATCTTCCCTCTCCCCTGTTTCTATGGAGGCCATGAATTTGAAGGGGAGAGGGCATACCTGGGATGGTTTGAAGGGTGGAAAGGGAAGGAGAAATGATATAATCTCAAAAAATTATTTTAAGAAAGACTTATAGTAAATAAAAACCTAAAACACACACATACATAGATGTACATGCGTACATATGACCAACTGCAAATGGGTTAGTTTTTTTAAGCAAAATTTTTAGACATTTCCTTCATTTGCTGTCTTTTCTTGCTTTTCTTTGGAGTTCAGCTTTCTGAATCCTCTCATGAGCTCTGGGCAGATGAACACACATGCTTCTTCACATAGTTACAGCAGATTTGAAAATGCTGCCTGATTTAATGGGACAGACATTTGCACAAGAGAACGTTTTTGTAGTAAGTGTGTATGCATCCATGTGCATGTGTGCACACACGTGTAGAGGCCACAAGTCAATGCTGGGTACCTTTCTTAATTGCTTTTCTCTTAGGTTTTGAGCTAGGCTCTATCCTTGACCCCAGTGCTCACTGACTGGGCTATCCTGGCTAATTGGCAAGCTCCAGGGACCCTCTGCCTCCCCAGCCCTGGGATCACAGGTGCATACATACTGCCACGCTCAGGTTTTATGTTGCTTCTGGAATCTGAACTTAGACACTATGCTCATTCAGCAAACAGTTTATCAGCGGATGCATCTCCCTGCTCCTGGATGACTTGGAGACTTTAAAAGGGATATTTCTTTATATGATAATTAGTTAATAGTAAAACAAAGCCAGATCTAGCTTTGTAGCCCCTGAGAAGCAGTGGATCTTTTCAAGCTAGACAGACGGCATGTGGATGCCTTCTTGGTTGGCTTTACATTAGGGCTGATGGATGGCTGAAACTCTGTCCCACATTTAGCCCCTTAGCTCCAAGCTATTTGATGTTAAAACACATCAATCAACTTTTTAGCATAACTTGATGCTGTAATTGGATACTGACATAAGCTTATTTCATACATTACTTCTGTTAATTTGTTTTTATGCCCCAGTTAAAGTTACAAGCCACTTAGCACCTTATGGGGAAGAAACAGTTGCCATTATACTTAAGAAAAACCCTTGGGTGCCTCACACCACAGGGCAAAATCCCTCTTTGCTCTCCCACTGTCTCTGTACCTTGTGAGTTAGTTCTCCTAAGTATGAAATTGTTGAAACAGCACAGAATATTTTAGCTAAACTGGAGTCACCTCATTAAGCATCCTATGCGAGGGTTGAATGTGGCCGTGTGGCCACTCTACTGGATATAGTCCCAGCACTAAAAAACATTTATTGCCACCATTAAAAAAAGAACTTTTAAAATGAGTTTGAAAGAAAGCCATTACCTCCTTAACTACCAAATAAACTCAGTGGTCTATGTAGATTATGATGAAATATCTCTGCTGCTTCAATCTTATTCTCTTTGTTCCTGAAGCTGTAATTCATGCTGTGCTTTTGCTGACAACTTGGTAACTATGTTTGCTCCCGGCCTGGTCCTGCCCCCTTCCCATCCTCGAGTCTTCTTTCACTTATGGTATCTGCTTTGTTTGCTGAGCAGTCCTTCTGCCTCTCGCAATAAATTGTTTTTTTCCTTACCCCCACCCCCACTGGCCCATATGTGTGTGCGCTATATAAACTTAAAATAAGACTTGGTTGCTTTGGGGAAGTGGGGTTGAGAACTGGCTACCTGAGAGTGTGTTGCTTAGAGATTCTGCTAACATTGTTTTGCAAATCTTGCAGCCTCCTGATGTGCACAGAATTTAGGCTTGGCAGAGTACTTGCCTAGTTTACACAAACCCTGTTAGAGCTCCAGAACCACACAGGCTGGGTTGCATAAAACACGGGGCTACATGCCTGTAATCAGCACTCAGGAGACAGAGGCAGGAGAATCAGGAGTTTAAGGTCATCACTAGCTGAAAACAGGTGTGAGGCCATCCTAAGTTCTATGAGACTCTGTCATTCATATATATATATATATATATATATATATATATATATATATATATATATAT
>JADRCD010212067.1:0-11037 GCA_019843815.1 Montemys delectorum | reverse complement strand
GTGTATAGGTAATTGTTAAGAACATAAACTTGTTAAAATGTCTCTGCAGTTCCACATGTGGCTTCGGAGGTTGGTGGCCTAAGTGGGTCATACAGGGACACTGCTCAGGAACTCCCTGAACCTGTTCAGTGTTCTATAGTTGGTGTCTTGATCTTCTGAATGGTTTTAGGTAAGACACTCCATGTTTTCATCCTGCATCTGGGTTCTACAAATGATGTGGTTGGTCCTGACTCTGGGTCTGTGGTGAGTTTGTACAGGTATTTTGTTGGGATTTCCTGGCACCTGTGCAGGGGTGGCACCTTACACATTCTTGTACTAGAGCTGCCACCTGCGAAGCAGAGACAGATGGGTAAGAAGCTGACACACGGAAACCTGGGGCACTCTTCATGAGTGTCCTCTCCCAAGGCTCTGGGAGAGCTGTATGAGTTAAAAAAATATTTGTGCATAACTGTCTGACCTTCGTCTCTCTCTGCCTCTAGATACACTTCAGGTGATAGGATGTACTGTTTGGAAACTTATAGGGCATTTGTGGCTGTTGGGATAACTGTAGGAGGCATTGCAGGTCCAGTGGACATAGCTCAGAGATGCTTAACATGTACAAATACACCAGGCATACCCACACAGTACAGAAATCTTCTATATCATACATGACATTCAAATGATTTAGGTGTACATTCTTTTATATGTGTGCACATGTGGGTATATAATTCATGTGCACATATGTGTAGAGGACAGAGGCCAACCTAAGGTGTTGCTTCTCAGGAGCTATCCATTTCCCAAGAGTTTACCAATGAGGCTGTGCTGGCTGGCCTATGAGCCTCAGGGAGCTTCCTGTCTCTCTACATCCCCAGTGCTGAGATTACAAGCACACACCTCCATATCCAACTTTGTTATTTTTCTTTTTTTCCCATGGACTTAGGGGTTTGAACTAAGGTTCTCATGCTCTGAAGGCAAGTGACCACTTCACCATCTTCCCAGTCCCCACTGCACTGATTCTTGAGCATGAAACTAAGTTTCTCTTCACAGGTGGTAGGAAGGTGATGCCATCCTCCACGGAGCTGCGTTGTGCTTCTGCTTGGCTTTATAATACATACAGCCATTCATGGTTATAAGTGCAGTAAAATTTGAAATACTATAGCCTGTGTGCACCGGGAACGTATTTAAGAACTCATCACTGTGTTTGAAAATCTGTCACTAGAAATAACTGCTTGTGGCAGGGAGCCCCTGAGAGAGTACACCTCGTGAGTCTACGCAGGCTGAAGAAACTAAGGCAGCTTCAGGCCAAGGTGAAGCTTCGGAGTACACTTAGCACATATCCTAAAGCATCAAGGTGAAGGCGCTCCCTCTAAGTGGGTGGCAAGCCTTGACATCTTTGTGTGATTTACTGCAATGCAGGAATTTGTAAACTGTGGCTTGTGGACCAGATTCATCCTGTGGCATGTTTTTGTAGAGTTTTGGTATGTTTTGTAGAGTCTTTGAGCTAAGGATGGTTCTTTTACTTTTTTGGTTATCACACTTTAAAGTTGTTTAAAAAAATAAAAAGGATATGTAACAGTAATCCATGTGGCTCATGATTTCCAAATCAGATCTCTCTCTCTCTCTCTCTCTCTCGTCTGTTTTGTTTTTATTTTTGTTTTTGTTTTTTCAGAAAAGATCATTAGTTTCTGGTCTACCATGGGGAATCTCAGGTATGTTTCTAGCAATCCACACAGTTTTAATAAACTTATCATTTACTATGCTCTTTGTTATTTCTCTTTCCTGTTGCTGTATGGGCAACATATGAGTTTGGTAATTTGTCTATGATTGGAGATCTACCCATTTCTTTAGAAAGTAAAAGAAGGTGCTTGATATTTGTTATCTCCAGTTGCTGTGTTCAAAGCCAATGTTTGAAAAGAGCCATGCTTGTCTGAGGACAGAGCTTTGTGTTCTTCTCCAGTGTTCGGTATCCCTTCTTCCCCGTCTTAGTCCTGGGGCTCAAGGCTCCCTATAACAGACCCATACTCTTTCTCTGTTTCTTCCTCTTGCCTCTCCTTGAGGCTCTCGTAGGCTGGGCCAACAGTGGGAGACTGAAGCTAGCCAGTGGGAGGCTACAGTTAGCTAAGTCCCCTCCCTCACACTGTGGTCGCTGGATTCTTCTGCTCTGGGCCATACTGGGCTCAGCTCCTAGCCTGCTCTCAGCCCAGAGACCGCTTTGGCCTTTCCAGTCTCATTCCAATGCCCAGTGTCCTGGGGGTTCCACACTCAGCTTTCTTTTGGATGTGGTACATGCTCTCCTTCTCCTGTCTCACCTTTCCTCAACCTTCTTTTCTTCAAGCCTCTTTGACTTGGCCTTGAACTGCTGAAATCAGATGTGTGTGTGTGTGTGTGTGTGTGTGTGTGTGTGTGTGTGTGTGTGTATGTGTGAGTGTGTGTACACAAAGCGTATATAATCGTGTGGGTGCGCAAACATACTTGTGAGCATGTGTATAAAGGGCAAAGGTTGCCGTCTGGTATCTTCCTTGATCATTCTTCATTTTTACTTTTTGAGACAGGAGTTCTCAACAAACCTGAAGCTCATTCACTGAATAAGACAGTTGTTCAGGGTCTATTTCCTTCTGTCCAATGCTAGGATTATAGACATGAATCACCACGCCCAGATCTTAATGTGAGTGTTGGGAATCTGAGCTCAGGCCCTCATGCTTGGGTAACAGGTACTTTACCAACAAAGAAACCTCTCCAGCCCCCACTATTAAGTTTTTATAATACTGTTCTCATTCCTGGGCCCCAAGGTTGATATACTGGAGACTCGTTTCTCAGAGTGGCAGTGCTGAAGTGCAGGGAGCTTTAGGGAAGAGATAAGGCCCATTGTGGGGAATTAGATCATTGTGGACACTACCTCTGAAGAGATTAGTGTTGTCTCCTGGTTGGAGGTTACTTCTCTTCAGAGTGCCTTGCTATGAAGAGAGCCCATCTCATACACTTGGTCTCTTCTGCATGTGGGTATTTCTTTCTGAGTCCCTGCCACGTTGTGACAGGATCGAGGGAGCCTTTACTAGAGGATGGGCAGATGGAGCTGCCTGATCCTGCATTTTAAGCCTCCTACACGTGAGCTAAATAAAACTCATATTTAGGAGTGTTTATGCACTTTGCTATAGCAACAGAAAACAAACTAATACTATGCCAAGCCTGTCACTTCTGCAAAGAGAAAAAGTATCAAAAACAAAGATGCATCTTGCGTCTGCGAGCCGGAAATACTCTGCATTCAGTATCTGTGTTGGTGTCAGGGGAGGGTCTCCGATGCTTTATCTGCGCTTGGCCTTTGAAAGCAAGGGATAGAAACTCAAGCGTCTTCGAGGAATGGATTTTCTGTGCTCGTGTAACTTCCGCCTTAGCTGGTTGCAGCTGCTCAGATGAAGTCAAGAAACTCCCTGTCTTCTGACTCTACACGGCATGTAGCCTTTCTTCTTAAGCTGGCTTTCCTGCGTGGTGGCCACATTGCCTGTGGATGGGGCAAATGGCTCTCTCCCCACTCCTTGCTTCTTCCTATGAAGGCAGGAAGCTTTTCTTCCTCCTCCTCCTCCTCCTCCTCCTCCTCCTCCTCCTCCTTCCCCCTCCTCCTCCCCCTCCTCCTCCTCCTCACACTTCATAGCACTAGTCTGTGTGATGGAGCCTCCTCCTTTTTTGGCAGGGCCTGTCTTTAGGATGCTCACTTGGGCTAATCATAGCATAAGCTTTCTAGGGCAGGACTTGCTCTTGTGTGGCTGGTGCTTACAGTTTTGTGGTGTGACAGCAGGGAGTATGAGTATGACCTTGAGTCCTATTTCCTTCTGCAGGAATGAGGCTGACTCTGCTCATCTTCATAGTTCGGCTTTGGTGCCAGTCTCTCTTAGATATACATAGAGGAGTGGAGAAACAGTGGTTTGGATGCTGACCTCATGCCAACCTGTTTTTGTCTGACCGGCTCGGCAACGCCCCCAAAGGCCTTCTCTGCCTCGTGCTAACAGAAGCCTCCATCTGGCTGTTCGTATGCTGGAGTCACATGACTGTCACTGAGCTAGCACCTTGACGCATACCTTGACACGACGTGGTCAGTCAGCTCTGTGAGAACACACCATTTGGAAGGAGGGGGATGGGCTGGCCCCGAAGCTGGCCACACCTGTGCTCTGGGGGGTCTTTAGGAAAATGCAGATCCTGATTCTGAGGGCTGTGATTGGTTCTGAGAGTATGTCCGCTAAGCTGCTACTGCTGCTTATGCTCCTGGACTGTGGGCAAGGACTGTAAAAGTCTAGTCTTATATAATATATATATGGTATATTTTGAAATATACTGCAAGGCAAAGGAATTCTGGGAGACACATGGCTTCCTTTCTCTTGGCCCATACATCTTTTAAAACTCGTTCTACTCAACCATCATAAATCCTACATTTCCCACCAAACGTTTGCCAATAAGTAGAACGCACAGGGGTATCGTGATTTTAAACTTCCTAGTTTACTGTTTGAAATCCATCAAAGTTTCTGGGATGGTAAGACACACAGACTTGAGAAAAAAGTCACTGAGGTTCAGTTCATCCTTGTAAAGCTAAAGGCAGAAACCTCATTTTCCTCACTGGGGGCCCTTGGTGGGAAGAGCTGTTTCACAGGTAGATGAACGAGCCTCTTTTGCTTGGCTTACCCAGATAGTCAGCTCTGTTGGAGAAGATTAGTTCTCTATGCCAAATTCATCATTTATAAAAACAATCACTGGGGACAAACTCTCCTGGCTGAGCAAGATTTCAGTGCTCAGGAATGATCAAGAGTTCTGTTTGTCATTGAAGCCAGGGTTGTGATGGCAGTCTCTCTGAAGTGAACAGGTTTCTTCAGGCCATTTAGTGCTGTGTAAAAACTACCCTTGTGGCTCCAAATTACCACTACCTTATTCTCAAGTGCACCACCTGGGTAGGGCTTGGAGGGGGACAACTTCCCTCTCTTCTTTGTGGCAGGTTTTAGGGTACAGAGATAGGTGGAATAATCAGAGGGCTCTCTCCTGTGTGTAGGGATCCGAGCTGGGGCGAGGCAAACTGCTGGAGGCAGGCTGGGGCTTCGGGGCATCTCTTTCTCTGTTTAGTCTCTTTATGTGATCTGTCTGTGGAGGCTTCCTGGGTGTCAGCTTGGGACTGCCTAAGCACATAAGGAAGGGAGGGATGGAGGAGAAAGAGATGGGGGAAGAGGAGGGAAGAGGAAGAAGAGGTGCTGGAAAAGCCACATCACCCTTTTGTGGGGAGAACATCTTGGAAATTACATGACACCAGATTCTGACCAGTTCCATCTGTTTAAAAGGTCTTAGTTTTTTAAAGGCCAGGGGACATGGATTTTCAACGTTGAAAAATATTAATATCACACTGTGAGGAGACCCCGACAATTGAGTGTGGAGGATGTATAGCCATCCTCAAGAAAGCCCAAGCTGGCCACAGATGTTATGGAAGACATTTTAACCCTTAAAACCGTCGCTTTCCTGACTCTTCCAAAGCTGGCCTATTATTGTGCTAGTCTCACAGTCACTGTCATGGCTGCTGCTGAACGGATAGCGTTCCCTCAGTAACGAACAAGGCATTGGTACCTGGTTCGCCAGACCCTAAGCAAATGGATTCCTTTTCATTTTTACCTGGATGGCTTCAATCCGCATTTTGTGAAGAACTTAGGATTTTTCTAAGGTCAAAAAGGTAGAGACAACCTCACGGAGCCAGCCATCTAACCTGTCTGCTCAGCAGAACTGGATGATCAGGGAGACTGGTGTGGAGCTAGAACACGGGCTCCTACCTCCAGGGCATGGTAGCAGATGGGGTGTGGAGCGTAATAAGCTTGAACTCCCCATTGCAGCCTGGCCACATAAGGAGAACAATAATAACACTCCAAGAATGAAAACATCCATCAGAGGCTGACAGCGCCTTGACATAGATTTTCCCCACGTTACTCAAGGATCTAGTTAAATATGATGAAGTTGCTAATAAAAATTCTTTGGTGGTCCTAATGAAACAGCCGTGCAGACCCCCACTCTCCCTCCTTGTTAGGCAGGCAGAAAAGCTGCATGGGAATTTTCCCCGGCTACCTCTCTATTCCTAGTCTGAGCAAACAAAAGGCCACCAGACCAGTCGTCTTTTGGCATTGGAGGTCATACAGTGGGTGGATTGCTTTCCTGGCAGTTTCCAGCGCTAAGGAAGCTGATGTTGCCATTTCAGACAGTATCCCTGGTGAGAGCAGGAAGTGATAGAAATGTAGAACTGCTTATCCACCCCCCCGTCCCGGGAATCTGAGCGGTTGCTTTGTTAATCATTTAATTTTTTTCATATTATATCTTTTTAATTAGGTATTTTCTTTTTTTTTATATTAGATATTTTCTTTATTTACATGTAAATTTTTCCTTTCCCAGGTTCCCCTCCAAAAAACAAACAAACAAACAAACAAAAACAACAAGAACAAACCCCTTTTACCTCCCCACTCCCCATGCCTGCCACCCCACACTCTCCCACTTATTGGCCCTGGCATTACCCTACACTGGGGCACAAAACCTTCACAAGGCCGAGGTCCTTTCCTCCTATTGATGATTGAATTTGCAATCCTCTACTATACACATGCTGCCAGAACATTCAGTCCCACCCTGTATAGTCCTTGATTGGTGGTTGGGTCCCTGGGCGCTCTGAGGGTACTAGTTAGTAATTGTTGTTCATCCTAAGGGGCTGCAAACCCTTCAGCTCCATAGAACCTTTCTCTAACTCCTTCATTGGGGACCGTGTACTCAGTTCAATGAATGGCTGTGAGCCTCTACATCTGTATTAGTCAGGTATTGTCAGAGCCTCTCAGGAGATAGCTATATGCTTGTCCTTCCTTCAGTCTCTGCTCCATAGTTAATCTCTGCCACTCCTTCTGTGGGTATTTGATTCCCCTTTTTAAGAAGGAATGAAATGTAAAGCATTGTCCTTTAAGGCAAATGCGCTCTTACTCATGGGGTTAGTGGGAGAAAGAGCGATGATACGTTTCATGCTGGAGCAGCAGAGTCTGGTTGCAGAGCGAGTGGTGAATGAGACTGTTCAGTCGAAATGTGGCACCAGGCACTGTTAGGCTGACTCCTGCCCGCCTTGGTGGCACTGACTGCTCACTGTCTGGGTGCCGTGGTGCTGTGACACTGCACATCCTTATTTCTCCCTATGCTTTTGCTTACGTGGCCCTTCACTGGGGCAAGGGTGTTGTGAGGAGATAGAGGCCTGTGTGAACTTCTGTCTTCCTGTATTTCATTCTGAAATGTGACTACTGCCCACGGCTGTCTAGAAGTAGGTTCAAGGGTCACGCCATCCTTAGATCTAGAGACCCTTCAACACCTCACCCAGTTCAGTTGGATTTCTCTTTTCATCTCTCCTTTCTCTCCAGACGCCCCTCCTTCCCAATTTCTTTGGTTAGAGCATTAAGGGCTTTATGGATGAAGTTTGTTTGCCCCCTCTTCCCCATCCAGGATAAAGCTCAGTGAGGTTTTACAGAAAAAGTTTTAAGATTCTGACTTGGTGCTACATACCTTCAATCTCAGCTACGCAGGGATTTGGAAGCTAGCTTAGGCTTTCAAAACAAATGAACAAACACAATAAAAACCTAGGGAAAAAGGGGATAGGATAATGTTTAATATAGATTTAAGCACAGTCACGGAAGGAGGAGGGTACATAGAGAGAGGACAGCACATATCTAAGACATGGATGGGTATGTGCTTCTAAAGAGAGTCACACATTTAAGTGATGTACCAGCCTGCATCTGCTTTCTCTAAATCTGATATGACTTGCTGATTCTACAGTCGAAGAAACTGAAGCCCAGGAAGATGGAAATATTTGGACAAATAATGCTGTTTGAGGTTGAGTTGGGCTAAAATTGTACCACCTCATGCCCAATCTGAGGGTATTTAACCCCAGCCAGAACCAACCCTCCTAATTAAACAGGGAGTGAGCTTAATGTAAGCTTTTAGTATTTTTTATTGTGATATCTAACAAAATTATCAGTTGAACCTTTAAAAATATTTTATCCAATTTGTGCTTATTTTTAGTTTAGTTTTA
This sequence comes from Montemys delectorum, assembly GCA_019843815.1. NCBI lineage: Eukaryota > Metazoa > Chordata > Mammalia > Rodentia > Muridae > Montemys > Montemys delectorum. The sequence goes on along the minus strand of JADRCD010212067.1, from coordinate 2,990 downwards.
GATCTCTAAGTCATGTAATGCAAAATATTCTCTATTTTATATTTCTAAAAATTCCAGTTAAAAAACCCCTTAGATTTAGCATGTGATATATTGGCTTTCCTCAGACGTTTTTATATGTCCTCTGCTCTCTCTTCTCCTTCCTGTTCTCATCTCCCACCACAGCCTAGACCCTTCCACCCCCTGTCCTAACTCTTTCACTTTCACGCTCCCTTAAAGCCCATTTCTTCCCCTGCTCCATCCCCTTTCTAGTTTCCTGGCATCTCCCCCTTCCCTCTGTCTTACCTGGATATACATATAGAAAAAGTAGAAGCTAAGATCTGCATAAGAGGGAGAATGTGAGGTGTTATCTTTCTGGGTCTGAGTTACCTCGCTTAATGTAACCCGTTGCAAGTCTACCCATTTCTTGGAAATTGTGTAATTTCATTTTTCTTTATAGCTAAAAATTCCATTACATTTTCCACATCTTCATTATTATTAATTCCTCTGCTGATGGACATCTAACCTATTTCCTTTTCCTAGCTATTGTGAATGAAGAGAGTAGCAATGAGCATGGCTGATTAAGTGTCGCTGTGGTAGGATGTGGGCATGTCCTTTGGGCATGTGCAGCCGGGTCAAGTTTGGTTACAGCTCTTGATGCAGACTATCCTACGCCTCTGGATTGAGCGGTGCTTACGCATCTGGGAATTGTGCGAAGAAGGTTCCTTCTTGCTGTGGTCTGCCTTTTCCTGCTTCAAACTCCAAGCAGTCCCGTTCCCTACCACTCCCGGTCCTAAAAAAAGAAAAAGAAAAGGAAAAAGTAGCCCCAGACTTGTGACTTCACAGAGGAGGCCCTTTGGAAGTGCACATGCTTTGTATGACCTGGGGATTATCTCTTTCCTTACTGGATTTGACTTCTGCACAAGAAATGTGGCATGTCATCATGTTGACAAGGAATCACCGAACAATTGATCTATGTCATTATGGGTTTGTTACTAACCTATTGCACAAGTGTGGCCCTGGGCAGTGTCTCTGAAAACCATTGTTCCTCCCTGTCTGCCATGAAAGGAGTTGACTGTGTACTGTGGTATGTCTGTCTTAGAGGAAGAAGTTCTCATCGACAATAAAAAGCTCCTGTCAGATTTGCTTTGCAAATATAGTCCTCCTCTTGCTCAAGATCTGCAGGCCTCAGGTGCCAAGTGGAGCAGAATACTGCTTTTGTAACTCTATGATCCTATCTTCACAATCAGAAAAATTGTTTATGTAACTGATTTTTTTCCTTGCCAGACTGAGTGGCAAGTGACTGGGGGCTACTCTCTTCATTATGGCATTACCACCAATACCACCATTACCACCACCACCACCACCACCACCACCACCACCACCACCACCACCACCATCACCACCATTACCATGACCAGGACCATTACTGTCACCACCACCACCACCACCATCATCATCACCATCACCATCACCACCACCACCACCACCACCATCATCATCACCATCACCACCACCACCACCATCATCACCATCACCACCACCACCACCACCATCATCACCACCATTACCATGACCAGGACCATTACCGACACCACCAGCACCAGCAGCGCTATCCCCATCACCAGTACCATTTACCAGCAAGCAGGATTGCCATCACCACCAATTATCCCTAATTGAGACAGAGTGAATTGCATTTCACTTCTATTTTTCCTCCTTCAGAAACAAAGCCTGGTAGACTCAAGGTCTCCCAGCATTCTTAAGGCACAGCCACTTCACAGATAAGTTGTTTGCTTAGCAAAGAAAGTGAGGACAAAGGGTGCTTGCCATGTTTTCGTGTACCAAACAGCGGAGGAAATCACATCAACAAGTCAAAGTATCTGCAGCTCCCAGAACCTTTTCCAGGAGTCCTTTGGAAATTGCCCTGGAAATAAATCGGCTCAGAATTTAGGAAGGGTAATTAAGTCAGAACATATGTACGATGGTGTGGGGGAGGGGTTTAAAAATAGGTGGTCCCTAACTTACTTGGTTCAACTTAGGCTGACTTTATGATGGTGTGAAAATAATACATATTCAGTAGATTTCAAATTCTAAGTTTGGATCTTTTCCTGGGATTGAGATATTTGCTTCGATGTGTGTTCATGATCCAGGCAGCAGCAGAGAGTGACAGCCACCAGTCAGCCATTCCGCCATGACAAGACTCCCCTAGTGCTACACATAGCTTGCTGCTAAGCTGCCGTGGTCAGCAGGGCAGTTTTATTAAATACATTTTCAACTTGGGCTATTTTCAACTTATAGGAAGTTTTCCAGAATGAAATTCCATTGTCAGTCAAGAGGCAATCTATGAAGCCCAGGACACCATGAGAGGACTCCTGAAACATGCTACAACTCTCTTTGTTGCTAAGTTATCATGTTCAGTAAAGTAGATGTATTATGTATGTTTCAGTTTAGGCCATGTTCAAGTTACAGTGGATTTCCCAGAATGTGGCCCCATTGCTGTCAAGAGGTATCAATGTAGATGCTGTGGCTTTATTCTCATAGATCAATATTTGGCAGGTTTGAAGGGAGGTATAGGGATCTGTTAACTTCCCCGGCTGCCCAGAGGCAGCTGGTCCTCAGTGAAGGTGGCCCTCAGTGTCGTCGGCTTCTTAGCACAGGAACCAAACATTGACTTTTCGGGTTGTTTGGTGGCCCTGAGATTTGGGAGGAAGTATTCAAAAGTTGCATAACTGAAGTTTTCAAATAAAAATATCTTGGAATTCCACCCAGGGCAGAATTGGATATTTTTCTAACTGACAGTTCTAGTTACCCGCTACCGCCTAGCATGGAATCCGACTTGTAGCTTAAAAATAAACCATTAGATCTTTTGAGCCAGGAATTTAGGAAGCGCTTGTTGGGGCAGTTTGAATGTGACCTGAGGCACACAGCTGGGCCTGCAGGAAGAACTGAGGGCTGGTTCCCAAATGGCTGTCTCCTGGAGATAGATGCCCACGCCCATGCTCTCCTGTGTCTCC
>JADRCD010212066.1:27311-44499 GCA_019843815.1 Montemys delectorum | reverse complement strand
CTCTCTCTCTCTCTCTCTCTCTCTCTCTCTCTCTCTCTCTCTCTCTCTCCCTCCCTCCTCTCTTTCTGCGCTACTGCCCCCACTCTCCCTTTCAATTAAACCTCTTACACATGAAACTATTTAGGCCTAGTTGTGGTATGTCCTGATGCAACCCACCATTCTAACACATCATTTGGTGCCGAACCTGGGAATTGGCAATTGAGTCTGTCAGCACCTGCTGCACTGCCCTACAGCAGGCAGAGGTCCCAACCTTGTGGATCGATCAACCGCAGCACGGGCAACCACGGCTGCCGAGCTTGCAGCTCCCTCAGCTGATAGCTAGGAGAATCGTAGGCTTTCACCGCAGAAGCTGCCGCTGCTTGCTAAAAGACACCACCACCAAGTTGCAGCTGAGCCGGAGCCACCCCACGCACCGCAGGACATATGAACTTCTACCACGTGAGCCATGCCACGCCTGGTCTATCAGGTGGGGTTAGCCTCTGCTCAGGCCCAAACCTACCCATTCAGTTTCACGTTTTTTCATTTACCAGTCCTCCATAATTCTCGCACGACACCAGTATATTAATTGGTAGGATCAGTCAAGGGGAGGACCTCCAGCTTCCCAAATACGGCCTGACCAGCCTTCTCTGGGAACCACGGGATTTACAGTCACACCTCCCAGTTGACATATGCCTTAGGACTTTTGTCATCGGTTGCCCTTCCCTCGAAAGCAACTCTCCTTCCCCATTTTTCCAGGCTCTTGCAGCTGAAAAATCCTTGGATCCAGGGTGGCTTGCTTTCTACAGCAGACCCAGGTTCTGCTGGGTAGCCACTAGGGGGTTCTCATGACAACTTGAACCACTAGCTTTGGCTGATACTTCTTGGTTTTTGGACTGTTCTCAGGACGCTGGTATGAATAGTCCAACTACCCGCCAACGGGTGTCAGAATGTCTTCGACCATACCTCCAGGCACCCCACTGGGATGTCTCCTGGAAAATCTCAAATCTTTGAAGCTAACACCTGACTTGAAGACATCAAAATTAATATATCTCTGCAATAAGATCTAGATTAAATATCAACTAGATGGGGGTTCAAAATGGCCACTTAATGGCACCCTAGATCCAACTATTTTAAGAGATCTTCATACATACTGCCAGTGAACTGGTAAATAGAAAGAGGTTCCCTATCTCCAAGAATTTATCTATCTCCATTCCAATCCCTCCTTGTGCTCTTCTTGTTCCCCAACCCAACTTCTCTCAGCCATGAAATCTACACAACTTCCACTAGATGACACTACAATGCTAGATCCAGGTAGTAAACCACCCCCTTTTCACTGCAGACCTGTCTCCACACCACCAAAAACCCAACTGCTGCCTCAGTTTCTTTTCCCCACCAAGCTCCAGAGCCTGCTATCTCTACATCTCCAGACCCCTCCCCTTCTTCTGTGCTAGCTGTGGGCCGCTCCAAACGTCCCACATTGACAGTTACCTTCACTCCTCCTGTTACCCACTCTAAGGCTACTGCCAAACCTCCAAGTTCTTCCTCCCCAGAGACACCTGACCCAGCAATGGTCCTACCTCTAAGGGAAGTTGCTCGAGTAGATGGTCTTCTCAGAGTACATGTTCCATTCTCACTTAGTGAACTTTCCCAAATAGAAAACAGGCTGGGGTCCTATACTTCTAACTCTTCCAAGTTTATTAAAGAGTTCCAGTATATCATTTAATCTTACAGCTTGACTTTCCATGATGTTCATATGATTCTTACTAAGATTCTTACTTCCTGAGGAATGCAGATGAGTCTGGGAAGAGGCGAGAGTGCAGGCAGATGGAATCCACCAAACAGACGACACATACCCAATTGGCTCTAAGACAGAATCCACAGAGGAATTACAATTCTGCAGGTGATATTTTAGCCAGGGACAGGGTCATTACATGCCTTATGGCTGGTCTTAGAAAAGTGACCTTAAATCCAGTAACTTTTGAAAAACTCCAAGAAGTTGTACAGGACAAGCAGGAGAATCCATCTCAATTTTTAAAATGCCTTACAAAGACTTTATTACAACATACCAATCTGGACCCTGAAAATCCAGAAGGTAAGCAACTTCTGATGACCTACTTCTTTTCCCAGAGCTACCCCAACATAAGAGCTAAACTTAAAAAAACTGGAGAGGGGACCCCTAACTCCACAGGCAGAAGTCTTAGTGCTGGCCTTCAAAGTGTACCATGGGAAAGATGATAAAATCTGCAAACAAAAGTACCATATGCTGGCAAAGGCTGTGCGACCAACCCCAGCCACTACCTGGGGCTCATGGTCTCCTAAGACTCAGAGACCATCAGGTACATGGTACAAATGTGGTAAACAAGGTCACTGGGCAAAAGCCTGCCCTAACTTCCACAAGCCAAGAGGGCCATGCCCTAGGTACCATCAAGAGGGACATTGGTCGGTTGATTGCCCTCATGTTACATAGAACAGGGGGACATCACTGTCAGATAACCCTCCAACTGATCTCCTAGGCTTAGCTATGAACAACTGAATAGGCCCAAGCTCCTCTGGCTTGACCATTGCCATCACTAGCAGGGAGCCCCGGGTAGATATTGTGGTATTTGGGCTGCCCATCTCCTTCCTCTTGGACACTGGAGCCACTTACTCGATCCTGACAGAGTTTCAGGACCCACTTCTCCTTCTCATTTTCCTGTCAGGATAGGAAAACAACCTTATTTCCCTCTCCAGACCCCACCACTTAGTTGCATTTTTAGGGATATACCTCTCACCCATTCCTTTTTGGTAGTGCCAACATGTCCTGTCCCCTTATTGGGAAGGGATCTTCTAGCTAGGCTGGGAGCCTCTATTTCCTTTGCTCCCCACATTCCCCTAAACCCAGACTCACCAGCAGTTCCTCTGCTCCTTCTCCTAGCCAGGCAACCTACTAACATTACCATGTTATTTCCTTTACCAGCTTCTCAGGTAGATCCCCGAGTCTGGGACATCCAGAACTCCTCTGTTGCTAAACACCATTCTCCCATTGTCATCCAGTTACTGGACTCTACCAGATACATAAACCAAGCTCAATACCCTCTCTCTCTCTACATCCTACTCCTGAAGACTTAAGCTTCTTAAAATCTATCACTGCTTCTTGCAAAATTTCTCAGAAGTCTGACACAAAACTCAAGGTATCGTAGCACCCCTTTTCCTACCCATCAGGCTAGAGATTCCCTTCCTAGAACTGACTGGCAACTTGACTTTACCCACATGCCCACTGTCAGATGTGCCAAATACCTCCTGGTCTTGGTGGACACCTTTTTGGGTTGGTAGAGGCATTTCCCACAACTAACAAAAGGGCTCAGACAGTCTCTGATCTCCTTCTCTAAGAGATCATCCCCTGGTTTGGTGACCAAGCCTCTCTCCAATCAGACAATGGTCCTGAATTTACTTCCCAAGTCTCTCAAATCCTATCTAAGGCCCTAGATATCCCCTGGCATTTTCACATTCCTTACCACCCTCAGTCTTCTGGCAAGGTAGAAAGAACTAATCGCTCTTTAAAAACCACTCCTGTTAATCTGTCACAGGAACTTCACCTTGATTGGGTAAACCTCCTACCTCTGGCTCTTTTCAGGTTATGAGCTCTCCCAAAATGACCTCTCCTCATCTCTCCTTTTGAATTCATGTATGGACATCCAGTCCTAATCCTGGTCTTTCACCTAAATGCTCTCCCCTCCCAGACCATCTACTTACCCCATTACTTTGCCACCTCCGTTCTCTCCTATGGAACTTTGCTGACCACCATCTACCTTGGCCATGCACTGTCTCCTGTCCACTACCTATCAACATTGGAGACCAAGTCCTTCTATCCCCTCCAGGTCATTGGCCCTCATCTCTCTCTCTCTCAAGTGGCAGGACTCTTTTAAAGTAATTCTTGTGACCCCTACAGCTGCTAAATTCAAGGGATTCTCTCATTGGATCCATTTGTCTCACCTCAAACCTTTCATTCCTCCATCTAAAAATGACTCTTCTTTATACACATCAATCTTAACAGGACCATGTTCTGTTAAGCTCCAGAGGACAACAAGACCGCCTACCTTGTCCCCAATCCCAGAAAATGAGACTCCACTCTGGCAGCTGAGCTCGACCTCACTGGATTAGACATGAGTTTCTCATCCTCCCCCTGTTGTTCATTACTATCAAGGGTAGCCCTTATACCTGGAGATTCGAGGTTCAAGAAACCCCCACAGATAACAAACAGTCTTTCCAAATAGAGTCAGGAAATTGCTCCATAGCTGGATGCCAGGAACCAATCCAAATTGCTATCATCCCGGTATCTGGGTATCTGTAATCCCATCTAAATATTATGATCTATATACTTGCTTTCTCTTTGACCAGACAAAAGATTATTGTAGAAAATGGCCAGACAAATATAAGGGCTGCCCACATTGGTCTTGTCATATACATATGCTAGGATCACGGATCAATCATTTCTTCTATCAACATCACAAGACACTCTTTTTCTACATACAAGACCCAAGGGATTCCAGGTGGGAGACAGGAGTTGTTGGTAAGCTCTATCGTAAAACTCAGCCCGGGGCCCTAGTAATTACCATCCCTATTCAGAGAAAATATGTCTCAATTGCCCAACCCCTGGATATTGGAGAAGCAGGGGAGATAATCAAACACTCCTCTGAGGTTCTTATCTCTTTGACATCACCCCTCATAAATGGCACTAACTTGTCATTTCGACTTTTACTTTAGACCTTGACCTCAGCATATCAACTCCTTAATGTCACCAGACCTGAACGCTTTAAGGATTGCTGGTTATGTGTACCCCCTGGAACTAACTCACAATTGTCACTCACAGTGTCTCCGGTGGTATTGCCAAGTAACATTACCTCACCCTTTGTCAGCTGCCCTGGCTCTAGTGTTGCCATGACTCCATACCTTACCGCTGTCCCTCTCTTTGGCGTGGCAATCTGTTTTAAGGCCTCTGGGACTCATTCAGTGGGAATGCTGAGCTCCCTAGACTGCAATAGAACCATAACCCTTGATCTATCATCTCTGCCACAATGCCCTACAATCCAAAACACACCAATTCTTTGTGGCACTCAGGCATATCATTGCCTACCTGCTAGCTGGTCAGGAGTTTGCACATTAGTGCTTCTTTTCCCTGAACTGAGAGTAATCCAGGGAAAGGAGCCCCTGTCAATCCCAGTTGTAGATATGATAGCTGCCCAGCATAAGAGTGCAATTCAAGTTGTGCCACTCTTGGTTGCTATGGGAATAGCCATAGGTGTTGGTACTGGAGTTGCGGGGATAACAACTTCCATGATCCAATAGAATACATTCACCTCTCAGTTTCAAAGTGATTTTCAAAAAAAATATCTGAAACTGTGCTTACTTTCTGAAAGCAGATCGATTCTTTGGCAGCCATGGTGCTTCAGAACAGACGAGGAATAGATATCCTGACAGCTAAAGAAGGTCGTCTTTGCCTGTTCCTCCAAGAAGAATGCTGCTTCTACATCAACCAATCCGGAATAGTAAGAAATAAAATCCAGGAGTTACAATCAGACATAAAAAATTTCAGGGACCGTGAGACCTCCAGTTCTGAGATTTTTGAAAACTCCATATGGAAGTGGATACTCCCGTTTGTAACTCCTTTCCTAGTCATCTTCCTGGTGTTATTATTTGCTCCCTGCCTCATTAATCTTGTTTCTACATTTCTTCAGCAACAAATAAAAAGAATTTCTAACCAAACTATTAATCAGCTCCTGTTACAGATTACCAGCTGCTGCCCACAGATGAGCCACTGTCCACAGAGGAACCTAATGTGAATGTTGACCAAGTGGATCCCTATGGTGAAAGTCAGCTACTCCTCCATTGACAATGCCTCTAAACAGCAGGAAGTAGCTTAAGAGAACAACAATATGAACTAACTAGTACCCTCAGAGCTCCCAGGGACCCAACTACCAACCAAGGGCTATACATAGTGGGACTGATTGTTTTGGCAGCATGTGTATAGTAGAGGATTGCAAATTTGATCATCAGTAGGAGGAATGGACCTCAGCCTTGTGAAGGTTTTGTGCCCCAGTGTAGGGGAATGCCAGGGCCAATAAGTGGGAGATGGTGGGGTGGCAGGCAAGGGGTGGGGAGGGGAGGCAACAGGGGTTTGTTCTTGTTTTTGTTTGTTTGTTATTTGGAGGGGAAACTGGGAAAGGGGAAATTTACATGTAAATAAAGAAAATATCTAATAAAAAATGCAAATTAAAAAAAAAAGAGAGAGACACAACACCCTCGTTCCCTTTTCACCATTGGCTTCCCCTTCCCTTTTTCTTTCCTTCTCTTTATAATATCAAAAAGGGAGGTATGTTAGGGTCTAAAGCCTGTGGCAACTCATGGGCGGGTCTTAGAGACCTGTTGCCAGAGTAACAGCTGCCGTATTCCTAGAATCCACTGGGCTCACCTCCCACCTTTACCTGCGGCCACTACGTCAGAACCAATATATATATATGGGGAGCATTCCTCCATCTCTCTCTTTTTCTCCCTCCTCTCTGTCCACCCTACTGCCCCCTCTCTCCCTCTCAATTAAACCTCTAACACCTGGAATTGTTTGGGCCTAGTGTGTGGTATGTCCTGACGTGACCTGCCGTTCTAACACATCAGAGAGGAGATTTAATTTAATGAGATTTGAGGAATAAAGAGGGACATAGTAACACATGAGGAAATCCTGAGAATCATACGATATATTTTTTAAATCTGTACTCTACCCTATTGGATAGGCTCATAGAATGTATATTTTTCTCCATTTATGCCTCGTGCTAAAGTTAAATATTGATCAGACAATAATTTTGAACAGACCTGTAACCCCTAGTGAAATAGAAGCCTACAAACACCAACAACAATAAAAAATGCTCAGCACCAGATGGTTTTAGTACATAATTCTAATAGACTTTCAAAGAGAAGTTAATGGTGAGGTGCCTCAAATTAGTCCCGAAAATAAAATCAGGAGGAATATTGCCTAATTTGTTTCATGCCTCCACAGTTTCCTGATACCTAAACCATACAAAGCCCCAACAAAGAAAGATAATTACAGACCAATTTCATTATAAATTTACATGGAAAATTTCTCAATGAAAGCCCGCAGCACATATATAGCAGAGGGCTGGCTTGTTCTGCCTCAGTGGGAGAGACTGCACCTAATCCTCCAGAGACTTTGTGGGACAGGGTTTGGGAAATACCTGGAGGCCCCACCTTCTCAGAAGTGAATGGGAAGGAGAATGGAAGAAGGAATGGGAGAGGGCCTCTATGAGGAGATAGGAAGGGGGCAATGTTTGGAGTATGAATAAATAATTTAATTACTTAATTGAAAGAGAAGGCCTGCAAACGTATTTTTTCTGCCAGGTCAGCAATTTATTTTACTTTTTTTATTGGGTATTTTCTTTATTTACATTTCAAATGTTATGCCCTTTCCTGGTCCCCCAACCCCCTACTCCATCCCTCCTGCTCCTGCTTCTATGAGGATGTTCCACCACCCACCCATTCACTCCTACCTCCCCGCCCTCGAATTCCCCTATACTGGGACTTCAAGCCTTCACAGGACCAAGGGCCTCTCCTCCCATCGATGCCCAACGAGGCAATCCTCTGCTACATGTGCAGCTGGAGCCATGGGTCCCTCCATATGTACTCTTTGTTGGTGGTTTAGTGTCTGAGATCTCGGCGGGGGGAGGGGGTCTGGCTGGTTGATATTGTTGTTCTTCCTATGAGATTACAAACCCCTTCAGCTCCTTCAGTCCTTTCTCTAACTCCTCAATTGGGGACCTTGTGCTGAGTTCAATGGTTGGCTTCAAGCATCTGCCTCTGTACTTGTCAGGCTCTGGCAGAGCCTCTCAGGAGACAGGCATATCAGGTTCCTGTCAGCATGTACTTCTTGGCATCCACAATAGTGTCTGTATTTGGTGTCTGTATATGGGATGGATCCCCATGTGGAACAATCTCTGGATGGCCTTTCCTTCAGTCTCTACTCCACACTTTGCCTCCGTATTTCCTCCCATTAGTATTGTGTGCCCCCTTCTAAGAAGGACTGAAGCATCCACACTTTGGTCTTCCTTCTTGAGCTTCATGTGGTCTGTGAATTGTATTTTAGGTATTCCATGCATTCAGTGAATGCATGTCATGTATATCCTGGGTTGCCTCACTTTTCCTTTAGTTCTACCCATTCTTGCAAACATATCTAACATGACCAAGTAGGCTTCATCCTAGAGATGCAGAAATAATCTAACAAGCATGGATGGATAAATATAATCTACCTTATAGATAGACAAAGAAAAAAAATGACATAACCACTTCATTATACTTATAAAAGGTTCTGGCAAAATCCCAAATACCCTTATGAGAAAAAGACCTGGAGCAATTAAGGATACAAGTTCCATATTTCAACATAATAAAGGCAGTTTGTGTGAAGCCTATATCCAACATCAACTTTTATGGAGAGAAACTAATAGCAATTCTACTAGGTACAAGGAAAGCTTGCCCTGCCCCCCCCTTATTCAATAGAGTATTTGAAGTCTTAGCTAGAGCAATAAGATAAATGAAGATGACTTAGAAAGATGAAGTTAAAGTATCTCTACTTGCAGATGATAAGGTAATATATTTAAGTGACCTTAAAAATTTGGCAGGAACCCAAACATGGCCCTCAGTGGCAGCACCAGTTGGGACTCCACCATGGTGGCCTCAGTGATTAAGGTGGCTACTCACAGAAGGCTACTCTTACACCCCTGCATCTTTCTTCATGATGCTCAAACTGTTCCGCACCTACTTCCTCTTCTATCAGTCCACCACGTACTTGCAAACTGTAGTGACTTCCATGGCAGGTGGGCTATGGAGCTAGCAGTCCCCAGTGACCTTCTCTCTCCCGACTGTCTAATTTGGTAGCAAGCAGGTTTCTATGTGTCTATGGCCTGTAACTGTAGCATGTGGGTTGGTAAGTTGTAAAAATTATGTTTAAATCCATTTCCCCTTCCAGCCCCTTTGTTCCCATCAAGAATGACTCTGAGATTAATTAGTTATTATTAAATGCCTAGGCCATAAACTTTGGCTCATTTCCTGACTAGCTCATAACTTAATTAACCCATTTAACCCATTCTATTATCCAACATATGGTTAGTTGCCTTTCCTTCAGTCTCAGTCTACTTCTTCTTTGTGTCTCCTCAGTGTCTCCATGGTGCTATGTCCTTCTTCTAGGTCTATCTCCCAGCTCCTCATATGTATCTCTTTTGTCTCATAATATTTTCCAGAATGCAATCTCTTCCTGTCCTCTTAATCTTCTATTTTTCTGGCTCAGCTCATTGGCCATTGTCTTTTTTTTTTTTTTTTTGGTAGGTAATGTTTATAAGACATTCCCTCTATGGTAGTTCTCTGGATGCCACAGCGCATGGTATGTGGCATCAGGTGTTCCTCTATGGGTGTTCTGCCTGCCTGAGCTCTGCAGTGGTAGGCTAGGCTCTGGCCATCTGTATCACACCTGTATCAAGTGGTTTGGTGGTGGATACATTTGGTGCATGTAATGCTGAAGAGCTTGCCATGGTGGTGAGGGTAGGAGAGAGCCAGGAGTCTAACCAGTTCAGCTACCAATCAAGCCCAGATCCATGATTTGAGTTAGCCCTACCCCAAATCCACATTATCTGTGAACTGTTAGAATGTGTGAAAAGGCCATTCTGTCTGCTGATCCAATGCTACAGGATCCCCATGACACACAACCAGGAAGAGACCTGGTGAGAATCCAATATTGATGGTGTCACAGAAGCCAGATACCTCAAATCAGAACAATGACTCATTGAAATGAACATTTGCAAATGAAGATGTGTTGATAGAGTGCTATATTGTAGGATACACAGTGACACACCACAGTTTCTAGACAAATGTATGAATGTCCAATATTAGATTTTTTTTATGAAACTGGTATACATCCTGGAAAAAAAAGGCAGCCTCTTCAACATGTTTATTTTGTTTGTGTGTTTGTTTGTTTTGTTTTGAGGGGAAGTTGTAAGGATGGAGAGTAGATGAGTGGGACTGGAGTGCATGATGTGAAACTCACCAAGAATCAATAAATTGTTATTTTAAAATAAACCAGGAAAACTCCTACAGTTTTTTTCTTTTCAAAAAAAAAAAAAAGCAAGATTAAGAAAATAGTTCAGGAAACAGTAGCTGAGAAAGAAAATAACCAGGAAAGTTAAAGACTTGTAAGATAAAAATTTTAAGACATTAAGGAAAGAGGAAGTTGAAGGAGACTCCTCTTTTGAGAGTTCTGTTTAGCTCTATACTCCATTTTGAAAACAGTGCTATTTGCTTTTTTGATTTTAACTTCTTGAGTTCCTTATATATTTTGGATATTAGCTCTCTATTGGATGTAGGATTAGTGAAGATCTTTTCCTAATCTGTTGATTGCCGTTTTGTCCTACTGACAGTGTCCTTTGCTTTACACAAGATTTTCAGTTTTATGAGGTCCCATTTGTCAATTATTTATCTTAGAGCATAAGCTGTAGGTGTGTTCAGGAAATTCTCTCCTGTGCCTGTGTGTTCCAGGCTCTTACCCATATTCTCTTCTATTAGATTCAGTGTATCTGCTTTTATGTTGAAGTCCTAGAACCACTTGGACTTGAGCCTTGTACAAGGATATAAATATGGATTAAAATGTATTCTTCTACATGAAGACTGCCTCTTAGATCAGCACTATTTGTTGAAGATTCTTTTTTTCACTGTATGGTTTTGGTTTCTTTTTCAAATAATTCAAGTGTCTGTGGGTGTGTGGGTTTATTTCTGTGTCTTCAATTTTATTCTATTGATCTGTCTCTGTACCAATAACATGTAGTGTTTATCACTATTGCTTTGTAGTACAGCTTGAGGTCAGTGATGATAATTTCCCAGAGCTAACCAAAGAATTTCAAACAGAAAAATCTCAAATGACCAAGATGCACTTAAAGAAATGTTGGATACCCTTAGCCACTAGGGAAACATAAATCAACATGATTCTGATATTTTACCTTAGACCAATCAGAATGGCACATGCTAGCAAGTATAGGTGAGATGGAAACTCTCCTCCCTTGCTAATGTGAGTGCAAACTTTTACACCTACTCTGGAAATCAATCTGAAAGGTCATTAGAAAATTATAAATACCTGAAGACCCAGCTATATCGCTCCTGGGCATATACCAAAAAGGTGGTACACCATACACAAGAACACATGCTCTATGTTCATATCTCATGGTTGGGCACCAGTCCCTGACACTATTGCTGGTGCTATGTTGTACTTGCAGATAGGAGCCTAGCATGGCTGTCCTCTGAGAGGCTCTACCAGCTGCGGACTGAGACAGATGCAGATACAGCCAAATATTGCCTGAGGCTAGGAACCCTAATGAAAGTGTGAAGTGAAGGGCTGAAGGAACTGAAGGAGATGGGAACTCCATAGGAAAACTAAAACAACATGTTCAACAACTGATGCTGGGTGGCAGCAGATGGAACAATCTAAGCAGATCCATTCTTCTCACTCTGCACAAAATTCAACTTTAAGAGGATCAAAGATTTGAACATGAGATTAGATACACTGAACCTGAGAGAAAAAAATTAGAGAATGCCCTCAACTCATTGGCACTAGAAAAGACTTTCTGAACAAAACACCTTTTGCATAGGCACTAAGATAACAATTAATAAATGAGAAAACAAAAAACAAAAAATACAATAAATAAATGGGATCACATGAGAGAAAAGTTTCTCCCCAGAAAAGGACACCATCATTAGGGCAAAATGGCATCTTACAGAATCCAGAAAGATTTTTAACAACTACACGTATAATAGAAGACTAATATCCAAATTTTATAAGGAACTCAAATGACAATATCAAAATAAAAAAAAACACAGTGTAAAGATAATTTTAAACTTGGTATAGATCTAAACAGAGAACGCTCAGAAGAGGAAACTCAATTGGCTGAAGACCATTTAAACAAATGTTCAAAATCCTTAGTCATCAGGGGGGTGCAAATCAAAACAGCTTTGTGATTTCATCTTTTACCAGTCAGTATGACTAAGATAAATAAAACGAATTATAGCTCATGCTGGCATGATGTAGAATAAAGGAAACACACTCATCTATTGCTGGTTAGCTTGCAAACATGTACTGCCACAAAGAAAATCAATGTGGCAACTCCTCAGGAAAATGGAAATAGATCTACCTCAAGGTCTAGCTGTACCACTTTTGAGTCCCTGTCCAAACGTGCTTCCTACTACTGCAGAAACAATTAATTGCTTAAACATGTTCATTGCTGCTTAATTCATAATAACCAGAAACTGGAAACAGCTTAGATATCCATCAACAGATTAATGGATAAAATAAATATAGTATACTTAGATAATGGGATATTACTCTGAGGTTTAAAAAATGAAATCAAGATACTCATGATAAATTGCTAAATAGAAAAAATCATATTGAATGAGGAAACTCAGATCCAAAAAGACAAATATGCTATTTGCTTATATGTGGATGTTAGATCTTAAACCAAAGATAAGGTATATACAATCCATAAATCACAGAACTTTAGTATAGAGAAAAGAAATATTATAGAAGGAAAATAGAATAGTTACGGATTGATGAAGAGAGTCAAGAATGTAAATATCAAACAGGAATGAGGAAGTAAGAGGGGGACTATGGCGAGAATACGGAGGACAGTTAAAATAAAGAGGGCAATATGTATGGGCAGTGTTGTACAGTATGGATTAATACAGTATTGATACAGCACTAGTACTGTATTAGGTACAATATGTACAGTAGTATGTATACTACTATCTAATACAGTATGAAGGTGATCTAAATAAAATCTAAGCCAAATGACAAAGGACACAAAGGCACAACTAAATAAGTCTCATTATCAAATCAAGCTGCAGGACCAGGAATTGTTTACATCTAATGAAGCTATTGGCCGAACAGATCACAAGAGATCCCCCAACAGCATAGGATGGTTCAAAGGCCACAGTTTGCTGTCTGTAAGCTGACAGCAAAGACACATTGCTTAAGGCAAATCCTTCACAATTCATTCAACCTAGAGAAGATGGGCGAGTGCCTGACGTAGAACATCACCATTGCTTTATAGTGATCTTGGTACTAGTAGGTTCTCTGCAGGCTACCAAAGGAGAAATATCAACAATAATCCAACTGTAAACCCTCCGATATACACTGGTTTTCTATCTTGCAGGGATGACATGACATTGTGGAAGCAGCCAATCAATATCTAATTTGACTTAAGGAACACTCTGGGAGAAGAACTCGGGGGAGTGGGGGGAACTGTACTCAGAATGGATTACAGAAAATAAATCTTTTTTCAATGAAATGAAAATAAAAAATGGTTTTGAAATTTGTTGGAAGGGCCAAAGACCAGTTGCATGGAGGAACTAGAGTTGGATCTGATATATGTATGTATATATATGATAATATGGATATATGTGGATTTACATATTTTCATATAAAAGTCTATAGAGAGAAAGTTATACATAGATATACATATATAATATAGATATACAAAAATTTTAAAGTATAAATTTAAGCATTTATATAAGTTTTATATAAGACCAGAAGTCTATATGTGTTTCTATATTTGGATTTCTGACATAATCCATGTGATGTGATAAAACCACAAATCCATATTTAAGAATCTTAGGCACCTTTTAGAGTGATGAAAGGAAATTTTTGTTTCTTAGAAGTAGCTGATATTGACATGGAAATCACATATTTTGTCTTGTTAAGAAAGTGTAAGGCATCATCTTGCAACATGATTGCTTAAGAATTTCAAGATTTATTTACATAAAATCCAGGGTCCTATATTGCAATTGTAATAAACCATAGCAATCAAAATACTCATGGTCCTTTCCATCCTATGAAACTACAGATTTTATAAGATGAAGGCTTATTTGACCATAGATGATTTTTCTGTAAATTTTTAAATCCACATAGCCCATAAGAGTGATTAAGAATGTAATTGTTGTCATTTCTCTTACTGTAAGAATACTTAAGTCTTACTTCAAAACTTATTCTTATTTTTTTCTGTTCTGACATGTTTAAGAGGAAACACATAATGTGGATTAAATAATTGTTCCGTGTTTACAATTATGAAGTAAGCAATCAAATATCTTGTAATAACGGAAATATGGAATATGATCAAAATCAGTGTGTTAAAGCAATAGAGAAAAAAACAAAAGAAGCAAGTAGTTTTCTGAAGAATAAAATAATCCTGAGAGAAGAATTAGAATGTCTCTATTAAAGACTTTTAGAGAATGTGAAGACACCTAATGTCTTAGTTACTTTCCAATTGTTATGAAGAAAAAACATTACCAAGACTATTGCCATCATGTTTTATTTCACACTGTGTAAAGTTTACCCTTATGTTATTCAAATGCTGGTTTCTCTGTCCTCATATCTTGTTTCAATCTATCACAGCATTGTAATGCTATACCAAAAACCTACTGTCTGAAGTTTTTGTAAAAAGGTTTTACTATTTATTCTCTGCCTTGTGAATAAATCCTGATTACCCAGCACTGAAAAAAAAGGGCCTCCATAAGTGTTAACTCTGGGGACAATATAAACAACATATATTAATTAAAAGGAGCAATTTAGTTTTCTAGATAGAACATGAGATTGAAGCTAAAAATTATATAATCTCTAAAAAGAAATTTTTATATTTATTCAAAATATGTTTGGCTTTCCTGAAAATAGATTCTAGGTAAACATACATCAGGAAAAACATGAAGGACATTAAATCTGTAGACTGATGAATTCATAAATGCAATTGTTAACAGTAAATGAAAACTTTGAATAATGTAAAAAAATCTGAATTAGCAGAGTTCTGCACAGTAGTTCTTTATATTTCTTAACTATAAGAAACAAATTTTCTCTGTATCTCTCTGCTTTATAATGCAGGAATATTATGACCTGGATTTTTATAACTCCCTTGTTATACAATAGTTGATGTTCAATAAATGAATAATTCTTAAATTGAATTTTAGCAACTAATCAAAAGTTTAATCTTGAACTGCTTTCAGTTTTTTAAAGAAGTATGTTATCTAATATTGAACTATGTGAATTTCAATGAATCTAAGAGTTTACCTTTGAAGGTTTGAATTAGCAAGCCACATAGTTAAGAAAACAGTTTAATAATATTTATAATGATTATTAATGATTATAAAAACTTATAATATTCCATAATGATAAAATAAATTTGCACATTTACCTCCTCCCTCTCCATAAAAAATAAAGGCCACACAATTGATGTGTTTGTGAATGAAGTTCAGAAGGATTGTGCTTCTATTAAGTGTGTGAGAAATAGAAAGCCTGTAACATATATTAGAGCCTGATTGGTATTACAGAGAGCAAAACAAGTCCCATCAGCAATTGTACCCACATTTGTGGACCAGGACATTCCCTTCTACAGGTGCAAGAACAAAGAGGACAGTATTAAAAGCTGACATTGATGGGGAATACAGTATTTCTAGTCAAAACTATAATACTGTCCCTCTCAGATCTCAATCCCCATTAAATGAACTACCTGCAGCCAATATGGTAGCTATGCTTAAAAAGGGGATTCGCTGTGCCTGTCTCCTAACCCAAAGCTCAGGCTTCATTCACTGAGAACTAAAGAAAGAATTCAGAGTCCATCTCAGTGGAATAAAACTGCTGCAAAACTCAGACCATCTTTGAGAACAGAAACCCTGTACTATCTCACTCCAACTCCCCTACATGATAGCAGAGGAGACAGAAGCCATTGGAATCATACAGATCTGGCAGTGAAGTTGGGATTCTAGCACTCTTACCTGAACAGGGCCTGTAGAGGGAGAGACAGGTGGTTCAGCTCAGCAAAGGAGCAGGATTCATCCTCAAGGCCTTAGAGATCCAGAGGTCCTCATCTTCTCTATTGGCCATGCTTACCTCCAGCCACAGAAGCACATTGCTCTAAGGGACATGCACACCTGTCCCTCCATTTTGTTAATGATGGAATTCTATAAGCCTATTGTCACTGAAATAATAATGGTGTGAAGCTTCATTAGGGAATAGCTAGCCTTAGCAATGCCCAAAGAAATGTCCTCTGTGATCCAGATCCCTGCATCGCCACTCTCACTCCTATAAAGTAGCCACAAAGTGAGTGACCCTACTTGTTTTATTAAGTACTACACCTAATTGGGATACTAGACTGCTTCTCCTCATAAACAGATAGACTCGGTGATCCTGTTCTGCATTTAAAGTTATTGATTAAAGCTGAATACATTTATAGATATTACATTCATAGGGCATAAGGTACATCAGATAGCCTTCCAAAATGCATCCTAAAGGAAATCTGTGTAAACCAGATTATAAAGGAAGTTTATTCAAGTTACCAAGATAAGTGGAAACACACTCCAATTAAAATAAAAGTTCATTTTCAACAATAAACTTAAAGATTAACATTTGGAAATAAAAGATAAAACACAAAGAATAAAATAGGCAGCAAAATAAACCATTCAGAAATTAAGAAATAAAATAGTTCTGAACACATTGAAAACCTCAGAGAAGTTGCAATCACAAACGACCTCACAAGAAATTCTTACATGAGTCCTAGTCAGGGAAATGAAAGAAACATCCTCCAAAGTTAATTTACCGTCCAGGGTGGTTTTACTTATCCTGAGTTTTTTGGCTTTCCCTATGAAGTTGATAGTTGCTCTTTCAAGGCCTATAAAAAATTGTGTTGGAATATTAATGGGAACTACTATTGAATGCGTAGATTATTTTTGGTAAAATGGCCATTTTTTACTATGTTAATTCTACTGATCCAGGCAAGGAAAATGTTTAAACCTTCTGATATCATCTTTGATTTCCTTCTTCAGAGACTTGTGATACAGGTTCGTGTCATACAAGCCTCTTGCTTGGTTAGAGTTATGCAAAGATATATTATATTATTTGTGGCTACTGTGAAGGGTGGTGGTTCTCTAGTTTCTCTGATATGAAGGAGGGCTACTGACTTCTTTGATTTAATTTTGTATCCTGCCAAATTGCTGAAGATGTTTCTCAGCTGTAGAAATTCTCTGGCAGAATTTTTGCCATTGCTTATGTATACTATCATATCATTCACAAATAGCAATACTTTGATTTCTTCCTTTCCTGCTAATATCCCCCTTGATCTCCTTTTATTGTCTTATTGCTCTAGCTGGGACT
>JADRCD010212066.1:402-27301 GCA_019843815.1 Montemys delectorum | reverse complement strand
TAGCTGTATATTGCTTTTATTATGTTTAGGTATGCACCTTGTATCCCTGATTTCCCTGAGGCTCTTAAGAAGGAGTATTGGTACAACTGAGACCCATCACATGAGCAAGTACAAATCCCAGACACTATTAATGATACTCTCTTCCAGCAGCTGCCTGAAACAGATGCACAGATCCACAGCCTAACTTTGAAGGGAGCTCTGGGACTCTTATGGAAGAGTTGGGAGAAGGATTGAGGGCCCCAAAGTGGATAGGAACTCCACAAAAAGACCAACAGTCAACTAAGCTGAACCCTTTGGGACTCTCAAAGACTGAATAACCAACTAAAGAGCTTACATGGTCTGGGCCAAGAACCCTGGGACATATGTAGCAGATGTGCAGCTCAGTCTTTATGTGTGATCCCCAACAACTGGTGTATGTGTGTGGGGGGGGAGGCTATCTCTAAAGTTGTTGCCTGTCTATGGAATCCTTTCCCCTACCTTGAATGCTTTGTCTAGCCTCAGTGGAACTTGATGTGCCAGGGTGGGAAGATACCAGGGAGACTGCACCTTCTCAGAGGAGAATAGGAGAGGAGACAAAGGGAGAGAGTGTGTAAGGGGATGGGGAGGTAAAATGAATAAATGAATGAATGAACGAATAAATAAATAATAAATGGAAAAAAGGACCAAAAAGTGGACACTACAAAAAATAATAAAATATTTTACTTTGTTTCCTACAAGAAAAATAATTTAAAACATATTATACATCCAGCCCCTTCTCTTCATGATACAAGAACCCTACAAAACAGACACGGAAGAAAGATGGAAGAATTCAGAAGGGATGCAGGGCACCAGGAGAATAAGGCCCATGGAATCAACTGAGCAGGGTTCATGGTACACTCACAGAGACTGAAATCAGTAAACCCAGGGCCTGCATGGAACTGCACTAGTCTTCTACCTATGGCTAGACCTGACAATTTACTAGACCTGTGGCTAGTAAATTAACGATTTTATGGGTCTGCTAACAGAATAAGTGATAAATGTCTTGCCTCCTCTTGAGACTTTTCCTCCCATTGGATTGCCTTGTCCAGCCTTGATATGGAGGTTTTGCTTTATCTCATTGTATGTTGTTTTATCTGTTTTGGCTGTACTCTTTTGGAAGCCTGCTGTTTTCTGAAGAGGAAAAAGGGAGTGAGTGGATCTGAGGGAGAGGAGACATGGAGGGTAGCTAGAAAATGTAGGAGGGGAAATTGTATTTTATGATTGAAGGACCTATTTTCAATTAAAATAATGCATGTGTTGCCAAACTAAAGCACTCAGACCTATACTAATAACATTATATGAACTAAGACAGACAGGTCATAACTACCAGAAATATTAACAATCAATATTTGGATTTAAAAGATACAATAGTATAGACTGAGTGGAAACCATTCACAGACTATTCCATCCAACATTTGAAAGGTGTTCTATGGAATATTCTCAGGAATATACCATGTGCAATGATAGAAACAACCTTCGATGAATCTTAAAAGTCAAAATAAAGTATTTTTAAAATAAAACTAAAAAATCAACAAGAGTCCAGTGTTGGAATGTCTCAGGTGGGGACACATGCTGCAAAGTCTGACAATCCAATTTCAAAGCCTGTGAGCCACGTGGGAGGAGAGAGATAATTCTCCCATATCAGACCCTGAGTTGCACAGGTTTTCTCACACACATATGTACACCACACACACACACACACACACACACACACACTAAAATAAATTGACAAGAGAATACTGGAAGTCATGCAAAGACTTGTGATATGTCATGGGGTCTCTTAAGAAATCAAAAGAGAAATTTTTAAAAACTGATTAAATTTGAGAAAAAAACAAAATTTCCCAAAGGAAACAACTTCCAGTTGCCACAGAAGAATTCAAAATGCAAGAATAAACCAGAATATTGTGAGAATGAAAGGAAAAATGAAGACCAAAGCAAATAAATGGAGAAATTAAAAGAAAAAGTAAAGAAGATCAGTGAAAGGAAGATTATTTCTCTTTCAAGTAGCAAATCTAGTTAACAAGTATGTTAGACAGACTGAGATCCGAAGATAAAATTAGGATACAAATGGAGATGCTGGAATATATGTATATCAACAAATCAACAAATGTAAAAGCCAAGAAACATATTCCTATACTTACAATCTAGCAAAATTGAAACATAAAACTGTAAAATCTACATAGATTAGTAAACAGGTGGTGGAACTAGACCAGTAATGGAAAGTTTGTGATATAACACCAGGTACATTGTTTAATTTTTAGAAACATTTAAAGGGGAATTAATTCAGATTATTTTCATTTTCAAGGTATCACAGAGAGCCTTTCTCCATCATTCCATGAAACTATAACAAAATCAGATTCTGAGAGAACCAAAAAAAAGGGGGGAAAGAAAACAACAAATGAATACCCATGATAGACACAAATGGGGAATTCTCGATTAAATACTAAGAAGCTGAGTACCACAGCATAGAAACTCACGAGGACCCATCATGATCAAGCAGGGTTCATCTAATCATGGAGTTCACCAAAGTTAAAAGTAAGTCCTCAAAACAGTCTTCTCTTGTTTTGAAAATCAGAGAATTTCTCTGAAAACAGAAACTCAGAGACTAGAGCATTGGCCCCAACAACTTGCAGAGAGATAAGTTCTGCCATCAAGACTTGTGTTGGGTAACTCAAAACTGTCTGTAATTCAGGATCTGGGAGCCCTAATGCCTCCCATCCTTGATGGACACCTGTAGCCATGTGCACCCACACCCAACATAGAAACTCAAGCATATACACAAATGAAATAAATACTAATCCTTTAATAAAGGAAAAAATTCAGAGAGGGATCCTATAATATGAAGAATGTATGCCCCTTTAAAGATCACTACCATTGTTGGATGCACTTTGGCAACAAAGAGAAAATATATCCATTAAGTTATTTCTCCTTTGTTAATGCTGTTCAATTGAGTTTAGTTGGTTAGATTGGAAAAAGCACAATCATAAACAATATCCTGCAAGATACTAAAGCTTAAAACACTCATTTCAAGGGAGCTAACACATCAAGTGCTAATGTGTGGAAAAAGAACACAGAACAAAAAAACAATCTCACCATTGCTCCATTCCTAATCACTAGGCTATGCTGTCTATCTAACTACAATCTGACCTTTAAGGGTATGATTCCAATACTGAGCAACCTTACAAATGGTGATTCAGAAGCCCAAACTGTCATTGAGCAGTATCCAATTTTGTTTTTAAGTTGAATAAATAGAAAGTGAAAGAAAGTGCTGACAAGCAAGTTACAAGGACAGTGACATAACAAATGGATGGGAATTTGAAGACTTACATATTACATTATCAAAGCAATAAAAGAATAAGTTACTTTTATTGCTTTTAACAATGATAAGAAATTTACCCTTCACTCTGTATACAAACTTGCTCTTGTGGCTATCTTGATAGTACTGTCCTCCCAAGATAACTTTCAATAGATAAGAATAACCAACATGAGCCGACTCCCTGTGTGTTGTCTCCTTACATTCAGCTAAACATAAGCAGCTTGATTTAACTTATAAAGTAAAAGCATCTTAAAGGGCGTTTATGATATCAGTCTGGTCATATCAGAGCAAGCCAGACACTGTAAATAAAGTCTGGCTGTGTAGGTTATGTCTTTATCAACAGTGTTGACATCACAAGGTTTCAAGACAAATAGCCCTTGTGAGATCATAAATGCCATCCTCCCTTTCCCTGAGAACTTCGACATAATCTGAGTTACTTTTCCTTTAGATTTATAAGAATTTCCACACTGTCTAAAAGCAAGTCAGTTGTTTTCAAGAAACTTAAACTCTTTGCTAAGTTACTGCATGCGGAATATAATGCTCTATGATTAGGGAGAACATTTTAGAATCAGTTTCTTGTCTTTTGCTTATTTCTAAGGTATAAAAATTAAATTTTCATTTTATTTATGTATATGTGATGTATATATATTATATATACATATTTATACATAATATCTAGAGAGAAGAAGAGAGAGAGAGAAGGAACATGTGTGTGAGTTCATGGAGTGCTATAGTATGTGTTGAGGTCATATCTCTCCTTCAACCACATAGGTTCTGTAATGAAATGCATAGGTTCTGTAATGAAATGGTGGTAAAAGCATGTACATACTAAGCCATCTTTCCAGCTTTTATTTTTATCACTTTATATATTTGACACTGATGAAAGTGATTGAATAACAGTTAAAAAAAACCTTCCTTTAAACTATCTGGTCAGGTGTGGTGGTGTTTCAAATCTCTTAGGAGACAGAGATAAGTGAAACTCTTTGAGTTATAAGATATATTGGGTTATATACTTAGTCACTAATAATCATGATGATGATGACCATGATGATGACAATTAAACTAATCATGATGATGATGACTATGATGATGACAATTAATAATAATAATAATAATAATAATAATAATAATAATAATAAACATTATTTTAAAAAAATACATACTCAAGGCATGGAAACATGTCTCATCATCAAAGTCACATTCTATAGCACCAGCAGAAGAACTTGAGTTCTAATCTCTCACCGTTGTAAACAAAAAGTTGTTGTGGTAGTAAATACCTATTATGTAAGGA
Organism: Montemys delectorum; assembly: GCA_019843815.1. Classification (NCBI taxonomy): domain Eukaryota; kingdom Metazoa; phylum Chordata; class Mammalia; order Rodentia; family Muridae; genus Montemys; species Montemys delectorum. Next base: position 22,676 of record JADRCD010212066.1, on the reverse strand, counting down.
TTTGGAGGCAAAGAAATTCATTAATTAAGTGTATTGGCTAGTTTTATGTGTCAACTTGACACAGGCTGGAGTTATCACAGAGAAGTGAGCTTCATGAGACCCAGCTGTGGGGCATTTTCTCAATTAGTGATCAAGGGGGGTAGTCCCCTTGTGGGTGGGCTGGAAGCCTTGGGTTCTATAATAGAGCAAGCTGAGCAAGCCAGGGGAAGCAAGCCAGTAAGGAACATCACTCCATGGCCTCTGCATCAGCTCCTGCTTCCTGACCTGCTTGAGTTCCAGTCCTGACTTCCTTGTGATAAACAGCAATGTGGAAGTAAGCCAAATAAACCCTTTCCTCCCCAACTTCCTTCGTGGTCATGATGTTTATGCAAGAATAGAAACCCTGACTAAGACACTAAGTAAGCTTAGCTAAATCGATGAGATTCAATGAAAGATCCAATCTTCTTTGATCTTTCTCCTGCTCCTTCTCCTTTTCCTTCTCCTCCTCCTCCTCCTCCTCCTCCTCCTCTCCCCTCTTCTTCCTCATCCTCCTTTTTCTCCTTCTTCTTCTTCCTCCTCCTTCTCCACCTCCTCCTCCTCCTCCTTCTTCTCCTCCTTCTCATCCTCTCCTTCTCCTCCTCCTACCTTTCCCCTCCTCTCCTCCTCCTCCTTTTCCTCCTCCTCATCCTACTCATCCTCCTCCTCCTCTCCCTCCTCCTACTCCTCTTCCTCTTATTTAAAACAGAAACCAATGGAGGGAAGTCTTAAAAGACTTGAATTCAGGCTCTGGCTTCAACAAGTACAAAAGAACACATGAATACATCCATTAACAAATTAAAGATAATCGTAGAGAACATTCAAACACATCTATGTTGTATTAAGAAATGAAGATACAAACTTCTTAGGGTATTTTAAGCAAAAACAAACCCAAATTTGAAATTTCTACTTTTCTCCTTGTGTCTTCTGTTTGTCTTTCAGGCCAAACTCTAATAAGTGATCTCTGTATCCAGACCTACCTGAAAACTGTCTGGTATCTGATTGTGCCTGTGACTTTCTTGCTACTCTTAGGAAAGAGATTTTCTCTGCATTTATTGAGCAGTATAAAAATTATGACATGGGAGGGGATGAACAAGTCTTCACAGAAATCTTTAATTGGGTTTTTGAGGGAAAAGGTTACATCTCTTCTCCCAAGGAATGCATAACAGTAAACAAAACCCAGCCATCAGCCAATATTCACAGGTCAGGCTGGTTACAACATTTACAGGAAATATTTATTGTATAAATTTGCTTTCAACCTCTTGAATGTTTTCAGCATGTATGTACTACAACATATAGATATTACATTCGGGCAAGGAAATAGAAAGAAGATAACTTAAGATTAAAGCTATGCATTAGTTAGGTTCTAGGAACTGAATACATGGAAAATTCAATGCAGATAAGATCAACTTTTATATTGTTTCTTTAACGTCAGTTTACTCTTAGACTGAGTTCATGATGAATGAATAGGTAAAATCTGTATTCCATGATCTAAAGTGTATTATGAACTTAGCTGTGAGGTACAACAAGAGTTCTTTTAAAATTAACTTTATTTGGTCAGTTAAGATTTTATCTATTAAAGCAATTTTAACCAAACTTTAACCAAAGACCATAAATTGTAAGGCTACAATCCTCGAACTTTTATAAAGTCAACAAAACTACATAAGCCTCAAAACTTCTTATATCCCCAACACATTCTTGAGTTCCCTTTGCAACTCCTATACTTCTGTCCTAAATTGAAAAAAGTCTCTTAAATAGCTTATCTTTTCTTTTAACCTAATATAGACTAAATTTTTGAGTCTGCCACACAGTGCTCACAATTATTTAGAGACAGTCATTTCATTTTGAATTGTATAACATTTATTACTATATGTCTATCAGTTGTTGAGCCACTATTTTATAATAAACCAACTCTACAATTAATGAATATTTTGCATTTAAATTTGCTGAAAATAACTAAGGTATTTTGAATATTTTGTATTGAGTATATGACAAGTTTTGTGGAATTTTTAGATCAAAATGAGTGTTCATATTTTGGATTTAAAGAAAGTTAAACAATCTTTGATAAAGTAATTGTGCTGATTTCATGGACAGGTGCTCTGTAAGAAATGATTGCTGCTTTCCTACATTTGTTCAATGACATTTTTGGTGAAGGAGAGACAGGAGCTGTGTGGTTCTTAAATGAATTTCCATGATGAGAAATAAAACTCAATCATTTAGTCCTGCTTAGTGACAACTTTAAAACTCTGTTTGACACCAGTCCAGCAGCAAAATATATCTACAGTCTGTCCTGCATGAAAAATATGCTAGGGCAACGGTAGCACAAAGCTGTAGGGAGTTACCTACCAGTGTCTGATTTGAATTAAAGTCCATCCACAAGATGAAACTGAAAGACTGAGGGATTTAGAAGTTTAGAAGAAGCATGTTAGTGGAGATACATTAGAAAACCAGTATACTGTATAACCTTTACTTAAAAGGGCATAGAAAGTAAGGAGTCAGGAATGTGGGCTGGTCAGTTCCAGAAACCTGTGAGTCACAGGCCCCCTCCAAACAAGGCTTAGAATGAGGGGCAGGATATAAGTCATCTTAGTAATTCCTGAAATAGCCAGCTAAAATGTAAATAACATTGACCACAGTCAAGAATGCAGACTAGCCAGTTTTAGAAACCTGTTGGCCACAAAGGCTTGCCCCACCCCCATCCCCCCAGCTAGGTCCAAGAACAAAAAGTCAGGATATGAGCCAGCCAGCCAGATGGTTCTAGGGAATGGTCAGCCATAAAGTAAATAGTACCAAACCACATTCTTGTGCATGAGTGTGTAGGATGTTTTCCTTATGACCCTGACTCAACTAGAGGCTGAGTCTCTTTAGAATTTTCAACTGCTCTCTTGTTATGCTTCCTTAGTAACCCCCTTACCCCCCTAGTTTGTGGTTTTCCCCTTTAAATACCTCTTACTCCCCGTGCTCGTGGTCGAACTCCACTGTGGCCTGTTAGGCTACAAGTTCGACCCCAGATCTGGCCTGAATAAACCTCGTGTGATTGCAGCAAGATCAGTCTCTTGTGAGTTATTGGGTGATCGTGTCGTCCCAAGACTTGAGTGAGGGTCTCCCCTACTCTGGGGGTCTTTCAAAACCTATACCAGACACAGCTTGTGTGAGAAACAACATGAGACTAGATATCACCAGAACCTAGGATAAAACCAAATACTAGTGATCTAAGTGATAATAACAATACAATAACTCCTGATGGTATTCTGATATACTCATAGATAAGTGCCTCACTCAACTTTCAACAGAGAAGCTTTCTCCTGTAGCAGATGGGAACAAATACAGAGTACAACAGCCAGACATTATGGAGAGAGACATAGAGACAGAGACAGAGACAGAGATAGAGAGATGTTGGGCTCTATTTGGACCTGGTTTGGGCCTTGAGGACAAACCTTGAGCCTAGCTCCAGTTTTGTAAACTGTCTCAGTCACTTTCGTACTGGAGTGACTCAGCATAACCTGCTTAAGCCTGCCCTTGCCTAGCTCCTGCTGACAGAGTAACTGTTGGTTCCTTTACTCACCCCCCTCCTACGTCATCTCACCTCAGCAGAAAACTCTGCCTCCTCTCTCAGCCCTTTATAAAGAAAAGATTGATACAATAAAACGAGTTCCTGCTTGGACAGACTCCCAGCTCGGGTCATTATTCTCTGGACTGAGACACTCACCGTCCAGCTCAGCTCCCCCTACCCCCGCCCCCCGGAGACAGACTCGGCTGGACAGGTTCTCTCCCTCTGTTTCACCTGGTTCTGCCTGGCAGGGAGCCTGCCCAGCAAAGAGAGACAGAGATATTGACTAGGAAAACACAATTTTAAATAAAGTGACTTTATCAAATACCTTCTTAGGAGTTCAAAGAACTCTGCTGAAGAAGAAGAATCAGGAAGTATAAGATCTGGAGAAGATGGAGGATTACATGAGAACAAGCTATTCTCTAGATAAGAATCGAAGCTCACAAAGAAAGAAACAGCAAGCATGGGTTTTCAGAATATGCACTAGGTCTTCTGCCTATGGCTTTCAGCTTAGTATGCTTATGAGATGCCTGAGTGTGTGAAGGAGTTTGTCTCTGTTTATTGTGCTTTCTCTTGGGGCTCTTTTGTACTATTGGTTTACCTTGCCCAACTTTTATGAGATTGTTTATAATTTATCCCATTATATTTAATTATGTATTGTTTTGTTGTTATCTCTTACAAGCCTATTCTTTTCTATTTTTTCATTAATTTATTTACTTATTTACTTCACATCCAGGTCATACTCTCCATCTACTATAAGTCACCCCTCTCACATGACTTCTCCCTCCATCCCTACTTCTTCACCTCTGAGTTTCAGTCAGTTTCTTGGTGGAACCTCACAGACGACAGTTGTGCTAGACTCCTGTCTGCAAATATAACAGTATGTCAGGGATTGGTTCTTGCACATAGATAGATCTCAAGTCAGGCCAGTCACTGTTGTAAGAGGGTAATTCTCTTACTCTCTGCTCCAACTTTGTCCCTGCACATGTTTTAAGCAGGAAAAAATTGGGGTCAAAAGTTTTGTGAGTATGTTGGTTTTCTTATTCTTCTACTGGTAGTCCTTCCTTGCTAACCTGAGGTGGGCATTTCAGGCCACTCCATATCCTACACTGCTAGAGATACCTTTATCTACACCCTGGGGCTTCTCTCATGTCCATGTCTCTGCCAGGTCCTAGACAAGCTCCACCTCCTGCCAATTTCCATTCACTCTCCTGGACATGTATGGTATATACACTCTTATAAATGGACATTAGCCATAAAATATAGGAAAGCCATGCTATAATCCATAGATCTAAAAAAATATAAACAACATAAGGAGGAAGGACCTGGAAGGGAAAGGGAACAAGATTGGGGGCAGAAGGGAACATGATCTTGTATTGGATGGGAGAATAGGACTAAAGCCCTGAGGGCCAGCGAAAAGAAAGGAAACAGAAAACCTAGGGAGGTAGGAGGTTGGGGGGACCCTCCAGAATGTACCAGAGACCTGGGAGGTAAGAGAATCTCAGGACACAAAGGGAAGGACCCATATTTGTTCCTGTTTGAAAGAATTAAAGGAATAGAGATGGAGAGGAGTCTGAGGTAAAGAAGGTCCAGTGACAGGCCTAAAGTGGGATTCAGCTCAAGGGGAGGTCCCAAGGCCTGACACTATTACTGAGGCTATGGAGCACTCACAAGAAGACCTACCATGACTGCCCTCTGAAAGACCCAACAAGCAGCTGAAAGAGTCAGATGCAGATATTTGCACCCAATCAATGGACAGAAGTTGCTGACTCCTGTGGTTGAATTAGGGAAATGTCAGAAAGAGCTGAGGAGGAGGAGGAGGACCCTGTAGGAGGACCAGCAGTTTCAACTAACCTGGACTCCCGAGGTCTCTCAGAACTGGATCACCAATCAGGCAGCATATGCCAGCTGATATGAGGCCCCCAACACATACAGCAGAGGACTGTTGGGTCTGGAATCAGTTAGAGAAGATGTACCTAACCCTCAAGGGACTGGAGGCCCCAGGGAATTTAGAGGTCTGGTGTGGTGAGTGTAGAGGTGGGAACATCCTCCTGTAGAGAAGCAGATAGGGAGGAGGTATGGGATGTGGTAGAGTCAGAGGGTGGACTTGGAGGGGAATAAAATCTAGAGTGTAAAGAAAAAAGAAAAGAGAAGAAAGGAAAGGAAAGGAAAGGAAAAGAAAAGAAGAGAAAAGAAGAGAAAAAAAGAAAAAAGAAAAAAAACAACAAGGAGAATCTGAGTGAGTATATTTGAATCTTATTCAAAAGGGGAAATAAAATAGTCATTGGAAGTAGAGGAAGGAAGGGAACTGGATGAGAAAGCGACTGGAGAGGAGAATGAGGTGGAGACCAGATGTAGGGAGACAGAAAGAGAGTAGATCAGGAAGGGAGGAGATAGGGACAAAATGGGAGGAAAAATGGGAGGGAAAGTATAATCAGGATATAATGTATGAGAAAAGAATATTTTTAATAAAGGGAAGAAATTAAAAAGTAAAACCTACAAAATAAAATTCTGATATATTTATTCAATTTTGTCTATTTTCTGTTTAGTGTATATACTTCTTCATAGTTAACTATTTTACACGAATGTAAGTACTTTCCCTTGATTTTCTGTATCAGATTGAAAAATAATTAACCTTAAATATTCTTGACAGATAATTGCAAAAGTGGATCAGATCTGATTTTAGTATATGACTCTTTCTCCTTGCACATATCAGTGTGCATGTATGTATGCAAGTAGATATATTGTGCCTGTCTGATTGCACATGTATAAATGGGGGCTAGAGATTAATTTAGAATATCAATCCCCAGGCACCAAAACCAAATTCTTTTCTCAAAACTGTTTCAGTGAGACCTGAGATTCTCTTCATAGGCTAGTCTGAATGGGGAGTAATTCAAAGCACCTGTTTCTCCTATAGCTGAAGGCACCCACAACCAGGACAAACTATTTTTTTTCCTTACTAGATGTTTTCTTTGTTTACAATATCTTCTTTCCCAGGTTCCCCTCCAAAAATAAAAATAAAAAAATAAAAATAAAAAAATAAAAATAAATAAAATAAAATAAACAAAAACTAAAACAATCCTCTGTTCTCTCCCCTCTCCCCCTGCTCACCATCCCACCCCCTCCTGCTTACTGGCCCTGGCATTCCCCTACACTGGGGCATAGAACCTTCACAGGGGCCAAGGTCCTCTCCTCCCATTGATGACCAGCTTGGTCATCCTCTGTTATACACATGCTACTCGAGCCATGAGACTCTCCACGTACTCTTTGGTTGGAGTTTTAGTCCCTGGGAGCTATGAGGTTACTAGTTAGTTTGTAATGCTGTTTGTCCTAAGGGGCTGCAAATCTTTCAGCTCCTTGGGTCCTTTCTCTAGCTCCTTCATTGGGGACCCTGTACTCAGTCCAATGGATGGCTGTGAGCCTCTACTTCTGTATTAGTCAGGTACTGTCAGAGGCTCTCAAGAGACAGCTATATTAGGCTCCTTGCTGATAGGATTACAAGCTGATAAACCACTCTGGAAATCAGTTTGGTGGTTCCTCCACCAAAGTCCCAGGCACTTGCTGACATCCACAATAGTGTCTAGATTTGATGATTGAATATGAAAAGGATTCCCAGGTGGAGCAGTCTCTAAATTGTCCTTCTTTTAGTCTCTGCTTTATAGTTAGTCTCTACAACTCCTTCCACGTGTATTTTGTTCCCCCTTTTAAGAAGGAACGAAATATCCATACTTTGGTCTTCCTTCTTCTTGAGTTTCTTGTGGTTTGTGGATTGTACTTTGTGTATTCCGCACTTCTAGGCTAATATCCACTTATCAGAGAATGCATACCCTGTGTGTTCTTTTGTGATTGGGTTACCACACTCAGGATGATATTCTCCAGGTCCATCCATTTCCCCAAGAATTTCATAAATTCATTGTTTTTAATAGCTGAGTAGTACTCCATTGTGTAGATGTACCACATTTTCTGTATCCATTCCTCTGTTGAGGTCCATCCGTGTTGTTTCCAGTTTCTGGCTATTATAAATAAGGCTGCTATGAACATAGTAGAGCATGTGTCCTTATTACCTGTTGGAGCATCTTCAAGGTTTATGCCCAGGAATGGTATAGGTGGGTCCTCTGGTAGTACTATGTCCAATTTCCAGAGCAACTGCTAAACTGATTTCCAGAGTGATTGTACCAGCTTGCAATTCCACCAGCAATGAAGGAGTGTTCCTCTTTCTCCACAACCTTACCAGCATATGCTGTCACCTGAGTTTTTATCCTAGCCATTCTGACTGGAATGGGGTGGAATCTCAGGGTTGTTTTGATTTGCATTTCCCTGATGACTAAGAATGTTGAACATTTCTTTAGGTGCTTCTCAGCCATTCGTTATTCATCAGTTGAGAATTCTTTGTTTAGCTCTGTATCCTATTTTTAAATAGGGTTATTTGCTTCTCTGAGTCTAATTTCTTGAGTTATTTGTATATATTGGATATTAGCTCTCTATCAGATATAGGATTGGTAAAGATCATTTCCAAATTTGTTGGTTGCTGTTTTGTCCTATTGACTCTATCTTTTGCCTTACAGAAGCTTTACAATTTTATGAAGACCCATTTGTCAATTCTTGATCTTAGAGCATAAGCTATTACTTTTCTGTTAAGGAAATTTCCCCCTGTGCCTATGTGCTCAAGGCTCTTCTCCACTTTCTTTTCTATTAGTTTGAGTGTATCTGGTTTTAAGTGGAGGTCCTTTTGCACGTGGTCTTGAGCTTTGTACAAGGCGAAAGGAATGGGTCGATTTGCATTTTTCTACATGTTGTCCGGCAGTTGAGCCAGGACCATCTGTTGAAAATGCTGTCTTTTGTCCACTGTATGGTTTTAGCTCCTTTGTCAAAGATCAAGTGACCATAGGTGCATGGGTTCATTTCTGGGTCTTCAATTCTGTTCCATTGATCTACCTGCCTGTCACTCTATAAATACCACACAGTTTTTATCACAATTGCTCTGTAGTACAGCTTAAGGTCTGGGATGGTGATTCCAACAGAGGTTCGTTTATTGTTGAGAATAGTTCTGGCTATCCTAGGTCTTTTGTTATTCCAGATGAATTTGCAAATTGCTGTTTCTAAGTCTGTGAAGAATTGAGTTGGAATTTTGATGGGGCTTACATTGACTCTGTAGACTGCTTTCTGCAAGATGGCCATTTTTACTATATTAATCCTGCCAATCCATGAGCATGGGAGATCTTCCCATCTTCTGAGATCTTCTTCAATTTCCTTCTTCAGAGACTTGAAGCTCTTGTCAAATAGATCTTTCACTTGCTTAGTTAGAGTCACACCAAGGTATTTTATATTATTTGTGACTATTGTGAAGGGTATGATTTCCCTAATTTCTTTCTCAGCTTGTTTATTTTTTGTGTAGAGGAAGGGCACTGATTTCCTTGAGTTAATTTTATATCCAGCTACTTTGCTGAAGTTGTTTATCAAGTTTAGGAGCTCTCTGGTGGAATTTTTTGGGGTCACTTATTATACTACCATATCTTCAGCAAATAGTGATAATTTGACTTCTTTCTGTCCAATTTGTATCCCTTTGATCACCTTTTGTTGTCTAATTACTCTGGCTAGGACTTCAAGTACAATATTGAATAGGTAGAGAGAGAGTGGGCAGCCTTGTCTGTTCCTGATTTTAGTGGGATTGCTTCAAGTTTCTCTCCATTTAGTTTGATGTTGGCAACTGGTTTGCTGTATATTGCTTTTACTATGTTTAAGTATGAGCCTTGAATTCCTGATCTTTCCAAGACTTTTATCATGAAGGCATGTTGGATGTTTTTAAATAATTTCTCAGCATCTAATGAGGTGATCATATGTTTTTTTTTCTTTGAGTTTGTTTATATAGTGAATTACATTGATGGATTTCCAATTATTGAACCATCCCTGCATCCCTGGGATAAAGCCTACTTGATCATGATGGATGATCATTTTGATGTGTTCTTGGATTTGGTTTGCAAGAATTTTATTGAGTATTTTTCCATCGATATTCATAAGGGAAATTGGTCTGAAGTTTTCTTTCTTTGTTGTGTCTTTGTGTGGTTTAGGAATAAGAGTAATTGTGGCTTTGTAGAACGAACTGAGTAGAGTGCCTTCCGTTTCTATTTTGTGGAATAGTTTGACTAGTATTGGTATTAGGTCTTCTTTGAAGGTTTGATAAATCTCTACACTAAACCAATCTGGGCCTGGACTTTTTTTGGTTGGGAGACTATTAAGGACATGACTATTTCTATTTCATTAGCAGATATGGGACTGTTTACATCGTTGATCTGATCTTGATTTAACTTTGGTACCTGGTATCTGTCCAGAAAATTGTCCACTTCATCCATGTTTTCCAATTTTGACTATAGGATTTTTTAGAAGGCTCTCATGATTTTTTGGATTTTCACAGTGTCTGTTGTTATGTCTCCCTTTTCATTTGTGATCTTGTTAATTAGGATAATGTCTCTGTGCCCTCTAGTTAGTCTGGCTAAGGGTTTATCTATTTTGTTTATTTTCTCAAAGAACCTGCTCCTGGTTTGTTTGATTCTTCTTGTTTCTATTTGGTTGATTTCAGCTCTGAGTTTGATTATTTCCTGCCTTCAACTTCTCTTGGGTGAATTTGCTTCTTTTTTTTCCCTAGAGCTTTCAGATATGCTATCAAATTGCTGGTATATGCTCTCTCCAGTTTCTTTTCGTAGGCACTTAAAGCCCTAAGTTTTCCTCTTAGGACTGCTTTCATTGTGTCCCATAAGTTTGGGTATGTTGTCACTTCATTTTCATTAAACTCTAGAAAGTCTTTAATTTCTTTATTTCTTCCTTGACCAAGTTTATTATTGAGTAGAATGTTGTTGAACTTCCTAGGATTTCCAGAGTTGTCCCTCTTTGTGATTTCTTAACTGTTCCTACTTACATTTTTAAGTCCTGGATGATTTTGTTCAGTTCCTTTACCCATTTGGTTGTGCTTTCCTGAAATTCTTGAAGGGATTTTTGTGTTTCCTCTTTAAGGGCTTCTACTTGTTTGTTTGTGTTCTCCTGTATTTCTTTAAGAGATTTTTATGTTTCCTCTTTTAGGACTTGAACCTGTTTACCTTTGTTCTCCTGTATTTCTTTAAGGGAGTTATTCATGCTCATCTTAAATTCCTCTATCATATCATGAGATATGATTTTAGATCCAAAGCTTGCTTTTCTGGTGTTTTAGGATATCCAGGACTTGCTGTGGTGGGAGTACTAGGTTCTGATGAAGCCAAGTAGTCTTGGTTTCTGTTGGTACAGTTCTTGCATTTGCCTTTCGACATCTGTTGATCTCTGGTGTTAGATGGTCTTGCTGTCTCTGGCTGGAGCTTGTTCCTCTTGTGGGTCTGTAAGCCTGTGTCAGCACTTTTGGGAGATCAGCTCTCCTCAGGTAAGACCTGTGTGCAGTGGGCTGTGGATCAGTCGTCCCTCCTGAGTCCTGGAGTCAGAACAAACCCTGGAGTTAAGCTCTCCACTTGCAGGGAAGGGGCAGAGAGGGCTGTGGATCTGCAGTACCTCCTTCTAGATGAAGATTGAGGTAGTAAGGATCCTGTGCAGGCTGCCCTGCTGCTCTTGAGGCCTGTGCCTCCTAGCTGGTGCCACCTTAGAAGGTCACCGGAGAGAAAATGGAGATCTCACCTGAAGACAAATTTTTTAATGCAGGATCTGGGATTAAACCAAGTGCTCAGGTTTGTCAGACAATAATTTTACAGACAGCTAACTCCCCAGATTCTGCCCTTTTCCCAGTTTTTGGCTATGTAGTTTGGGTATAATTAGTAATTTTATTTAAATAATAGGTGATATTTTAAAGTGCCTACAAAATAGTCTCTTCAGTGAAAGATGGTGTGCCCTTTCCTTTGAAATGCAAAGAGCTGGGGATGATTGTATAAATGAAAGTAGCAAATATGGTCAGTCTGTATGGTTCAAAAATTTTGGAAAGTACATGTATTTGATTTCCTTGTAACTACTTAGATTTTAAGCTATGAATATAGCCTCCCAGTCAACTGGTCCATGATTCTCAATTATTCTAGGAAAAAAAAAGAGAGAGAGAGCTCTGCTGATTTCATACTCTGCCCTGTGAATCCTCAGACTGGCACATTCTACCTAAACATGGACTCAAGTTCCCACACAACCCCTTGCCCTCTGCTAACACAAAGTCTGTACATACTACACATTAGCACAGAGATACTTTATGAAGCTGCAAACAGATATCACACCTTGGCTCTGAGTTCTCCATTTCTGGAATTTCAGTCATTCTGTCTTCCTCACTACTCTAGATTGTAAAATCGCTAAAGACAGGAATTCTCTGTTTATTCTCTTGTGATGGTTTGAAAGAGAAAGGATTCCCATAGGCTGAGGTAGGGGATCACAGGTCCTCATGTTGGAAGTGCCACTTTCATAGGGAACAGCTGTAAGTGATAGAAGCTTGCTGGAGGAAATTCTTCATTGGAGCAGGCTTTGAGGGACCATAGTCTCACCCCATTTCTAATCTCTCTACCTTTTCTGCCTGTGTGTGAAAATGTACTGCATCACATTCCCCCTGTCAGGCCCCACCATGATAAACTCTCAGTCTGCAAATGTAAGCCAAAATAAACTCCTCAGGAAGTCAGTTTGGTCATGGTGTTTTATCCCAGCAAGAACAAGGAACTAGCTCACTTAGCTTTAGTAGCTCTGAAATGATGAGGTGACCCAAACTACTCTATACTACAGCTTGTATCAAATGTGTCTACAGTTTGTCTATGCATATCTCTTTTAATCTGCACAGATACCAAAGTCTTTGGCTAAATATAATTGCATTTAGACTATTGTTTGATTTTGAGATATAGTCAGAATGATAGTGAAGTTGTGCATAGCACATCAGCTTTAGATTCTTTATACAAGTTTAAAGTAGTCTGTCATCAGTATCTTGTAGTTTTGAAGGATAAAACATGCTTCCTAATAGACCTCTTTAGTAGAATTGTAGGCTATTTCCTCTATCATGCCCTTTCATGAGGCTATTGAACAATTGCTATTTTTGGAAAAAGAGATATAAGATTGTGTGGTAAAGAAGAACACTAATGCTGGGCAGTGGTGGCGCATGACTTTAGTCTCAGCACTTGAGAAGCAGAGGCGGATTTCTGAGTTTGAGGCCAGCCTGGTCTACAGAGTGAGTTCCAGGACAGCCAGGGCTACACAGAGAAACCTGTCTAGAAAACAAAACAAAACAAAACAAAAAACAAAAAAAGAAAGAACACTAGTTAGTTATCTTGCTCAGAAAAATAAAATAAAATAAACTCAAGGTACAAATCCTAAAGACAGATATGCAAATTACAAGTAGGAGAACATAAAAGAACATTAAGTACCTGTATAATATGCTCCCTCTACCCACAGAGAGTGAAATTTTGATGTGAAAACAGATATGGGTAAACAGGGAAGCAAGAAAAGACGAGAAGCAAACAGAATTAGTGAATTGTCACCTTCAAATAATGGTGTTTTTTTTCTATATTCATGAAGTCGTAAGAACTGATATTTGGATATATTCTATGCTGACAAAAAAAACTAATAACCTTTGAACTTCAAAAATACTGTTTAATTTTATCTTAACTCATATATTTTTGCTTTTGTTGGTTTTCCTGGTATAATTTCCTTCTTTGTCTAGGGAGCATGCAATAGTTATCTTTAGCTGCTGATCCTTAAATTGTCCACATAGTGGATAGTCACACTGTAGAATAAGTTAGTAACATTTATGTTACTTTGTCTTGTTAACTGCATTCTTTACAATCTCAAGTAAGGTGTTATAACTTTCTTCACCGCCAACTTTAAACTTTGTAAGTTACACAAATTGAATACTGCTTATAAAGTTAATGTATGCAAGAGATTTAACAACTAGAAAAAAAAGATTGTTTTCAATCCAAATATAATTCTATTTTAAGATTTATTTATTTTATGCATATGAGTACACTGTAGGTGTCTTCAGACATACCAGAAGAGAGCATTAGTTCCCCATTACAAATGATTGTGAGATACCATGTCATTGCTGGGAATTGAACTCATGGCCTTTACAAGAGCAGCCAGTGTTCTTAACCACTGAGTTATCTCCCCAGCCCCCCAAATTTAATTGTTTAGGCCACTGATAAAGCACATTGTGTTTGCTTTACCATCCATCAGTGCTTCCACTTTTCTTAGAGTAGCATCATTGAAAAGCAGAATATCATTGATTTGTAATAATTTCTGCCTGACATGGTTTGTTCTTTTAAATTTTTTTATTTATGTGCATGTGTGTCACTGTGAGTGTCTACCATTTGTATGTGAATACCTAAATGGTTACTTATGTACTCTGGAAGAGCAAAAGCACTCTTATCCTTTCAACCATCTCTCCAGCCTCTGTTTTGCTTGTATTTGTAAAATAAACCTGCATACTAAAATCTTTACTATATAACTCTATAAATGCAATGTTTTCACAAAAAGTATTATCAGAGAAGCAGGTACTTGTTGTCTTGATGCCATTGTTAAGAAGGATGAGGAAAAAGAGTTAAGGGTGTATGACCATGATCATCCTCATAGTGATACTCTGTATGAAAAATTTACATGTGAAATAAGCATCTGTTTTGCTTTGCCAGTGTACTTAGATTATGTTAGATTGTGAAAATGGAATCAATATTTTGATCTTGAGTTTAAAATATTAGGCCATATATTTAATACATCATCATTCTCTATACTTACATAGTCCTAAACTGAGTGTGACATTAGCAACAAGTTGTTCAGTAAACCTGAATCTTTCCTCACATAATTTGAAACTAATTGGAAGTCTACATACTCAAGCTGAACATAAAAATAGAATCATGACAACAGGCTACAGAGGGATTCGGAACACTTTACACTCTGTACCACTCCTGACACATAGCTTCAGATCATCAAAAGACACCACCCACCACTCTACTCCCACTTTCTCCTGGGAGGAGAAAAATAGTGGGTCCATGAATTTAGTGACACCATTTATTTGGTCGTTGTAATATAAGTTTCTGAATTACAATTCTTGACTCCCCAGAGGGAGTGTAGCTACTTGAAGGAGCAGTTGGGTCACCACACTGCACAGGACTTGTTGAGGAAAGCTCTGACAGTTAATGCATAGGATAAAATGCACCGGAACACCAGGCAGGACTCCCTTAAAGGACTGATATGTGTAATGAAAGCAAGCCAGAGGGTGGGTTTAGAGATGAGGTGTGGGATAATCCTGAGTGGGGATTATGCCAGGATTTGCCTCTGTCCCTTCTCTCTAGCCTAAATAGCAAAAGAAAAACACAAAACATAAAAAATGAAACAAAACCAAACAAATTATCCTCTTATGGCTTCTCTCTAGAGAGAGACAGGTGTTGATTATCTTCTGATCTAACCTTTTGAGTCTCCTGTGTTGTGGATAAGACTGAGTCTGTGCTAGAATCGTAGGGCCAGTAAAGAAAAAAGAAAGATAGGTAGAGGAAAAAAAAAAGGGTTGTGAGCTCTTCCAAATGTCTACTTCTGTTCATGAATGGGAGTGTTTTCCTTTGCCAACGGTATGCATGAAGACTGGAAATAGTTTTATTAATAAAATTTTGAGATCATACATTTTATAGTAGCTTTCAGTGTAATAAAGTGAAATTTTCAAAAAATAATTTTAATGCTATGTTTATGACATATGTACACATGTACAATGATGCTCAGTCAAAACATTTACTGCATATTCAAGGAAATATCCAACAAGAGTTGAAATTTTGACAAAAGCATGAGCTTGTGTAAAATTAATTTTTATTTTTAGTTATATGATCTGTTTTAGTAATTTTCTGTGTGCAGACACCCAAGTTTAATTCACATTGTAAAAGTTATACTTATATTTAAGGTTATTAAAGGTCATTAGGGTAAATAAAGAATCTACTTGTGATAATAATATAGTAAGAATAAAAATGACATCCACATAAATCACACTCAACAATTATTTTTTAAATATAAATTTCCTTCAGAACTAAATAAAACTTTCAGAAATATTGGAAAATGTTTTTATGTTTTTATTATATCTCCTGAAGGATATTTAACTTGTGATTCAATCCTGGATTGGCTTGCAAAGCTGTTTTACTGGGATCTGTCATAAATAGATAACCATAATATTTCAATAGGCAACTCCTCCACTAGTTATTTGACTATCTTATCCTATTACATTGAGCTGAAGTTTCTTCTCTAAACACACATTCACAGATATCCACATAGATTATTGTTTTTCTAACTCACATCCAAGGAAATATTATTTAATAGTCTAACAGTAATTCATAGTATATTTGGTGTAGGGACTAAAGCAAATGACAGGTATCTTTTGTATATTTGTATGCATACATATTTATGTGTATATATAGGTATGTGTAACAGGTGTATGTGTTGTGTGTGTGTGTGTGTGTGTGTGTGTGTGTGTGTGTGTGTGTATGTATGTGTGTGTGAAGGTCAAAGGTAGTTGCTAGATATCTTCCTCACTTATAATCCCCTTACCATTCAAGACAGGTTTTCTGACTGGACCTAGGACACTCTCTAAAATGGTTAAACTGACTGAGAAAAAACCTCCTAGGATACTCCTGTATCTCCCTCCACAGGGCTAGAATTATGGGCACACAATGCTCTACTTTGGTAATTCATGTTTGTGCATCAAGCAATTTATATCTACTAAACTATATATTTCCAGCCAGTTCTATATGTAAGAAAAAACAGGCACAGAGATGCACTTTCCCTGAGGGAAATAACGCAACTCCAAGGTACCCAAAGGTTTGAAATGAGAGTAAATTGGAATTCTAGGATGTTACAAATTAGTAAAGGATCCAGGAGTTTAAATGTAAGATTAATTTACATAGTGAAGAAAGAGAATCTGGAACAGGCAGTAGAAGCTACCCAGGTCACCCCAGCTTCCAGTCATAGGCCACATGTATCATGACAGCGAACAATGCATGATGGAGAGATGAGAAAGACAGAAAGTGAAGCCATGTACACTCTGGAGAGAGACAGCACATACTCTGTGCTGCAGCCTGAAGACATGTCGATGGCCCTGGGTCATACTGCCACCAGGCCAGAGTGAGGCTATGGTGATATTTGGTATCTGAGGGTCTTGTCAGCATCTGTGAGCCTACTGCCCCTAGGGCCAGGTCTGTGCTGTTATGAGAAACCATGTGCAAGCCTACGATCTGGGCTCCTGTGACTAAGAAGCAAGGAAGGTACTTTGGAGGTGATTGTAAGAGGCACAGCAGTGGCGCACAGCCCCAAAGATATCTCCTGCAGAAGGGCCTCTTTGAGGACAGCCAGAGAGACCAAGGATTGCTGACACAGACAATGCCAGCCAATTGGGAACTGCTGTTTAGAAGAGGTGATTTCATGGGACCAACCGGGTGCAGATGGAGGGGATTAAAGGAGCGTGCAGCATCATACAGAGATGCTTTTTGTGGTCTCCTCACCTGTTCCTGGAGTCTGTGTCCTTGATTCCAAACCATCTTACCTCCAACCTCCAAGGGCAGGTAGGATCAGCAGCGAGTAGTCCAGGGCACAGGCAACAGAAGTCAGTGATTAGCAACCATAGTTGAGAAGAGGGGACATAGAAAGCTTGTGTGACAATCACTATCCTTATACCAACCCCCATGCTTCCATAAAAGAAGTGGCCGAGGCAGGAAGCCATCAAAGAGAACTCAATGTGGATGCTTAAGTGTAGATCCCTGTAATCTGTAATCGATGGCTTCTGGCACAAGCAAGAGAGGGAATATTCAGTTCTATTTGAGGAGCAAGCCACTGAGAGTGTGACCATGGTCCAGTGCACAGATAGAAAACACAAATTGGACTTTTTTTTTTAATTGTTATTTTTGTTTGTTTGTTTTATTGTTCTTTTTTTGTTTTCATTTTTTGTTTTTCTTTTTCTTTTGGGGGGAGGTCACAAGTATAGGAGGCAGACGTGGAAGAACTGAAAAATGTGTGATGTGAAATTCTGAAAGAATCAATTAAAATATTATGTCTGAAAAAAGAAAGGAAAAGGAGAGGCATATGCATGGAGGAATAAAGATAAATTAGAAAATGAATTAGTGCTTTGTAGGCAGGAAAAAGACAGATTAGATAAAGTGCTTCCTCAGTGCTATCAAGGATAGTAATGGCCTTAATGGCTCTTTGATTTCAGGTATTAGCATCCAGAACAGGGAAAAAGAATAAGTCCTTGTTGTTTGAAAGTTTCAGATTTGCAGTGGTTGGGTAGGGCAGCCTATGAAAGTAATGACTCGGTTTTCTTTGGGAAGTAGGGTCCCCCAGGATGCAGTATAGTGATGTGTTGTGATATTTACTATAGAACTTGGCTCAGAGGAATTCTAGTAGGAAAAGAGATGCTAGTGAAAATGAGAATTTATATATGACCAATAGATGTCACTAAAGTCCTGTCCTGTCCAGTAAGTAAATCTAGCCTAAAAATAGAAATCAAACCCTTAGTAGGCAGTGGTCTTTGCCTGTTCAATGTCTCAACAACCAAAAGGCTCAATGAGCATCTCTTCTCAGTCTGTTATCGTAAATCCCAAATGGCTGGGCATCTTTCTAATTACTTCTTGGCCCATTTGCAGCTTGGTCTCAATGTATACTCTAAACATTTCTCTCAAAATATAGATTGGATTATGCTTTCTGCCACTTGAAAACATAAAAAGTATATGTATTTTCTTCCAATAAATTTAACAACTAAAGTTATCTCCAATAATTATTTTTATCTCCCCAAGCTTCCAATTTTAAATACACTAGAATTTCCTCTACCTCTCTAATGTGTAAAAGAGCCTCCCCTCAAATTCTTGGACCCCAGGTATCCCTTTGCTGATCTAAGTCTATGCAAACCTTAAACTGAGGATGGTCTTTGCTTTATATTTGCTTTTAGGTGGAAGATAAAAATTATAACGATCTCCTCTACTTTTCAAATTTTAATCTTCCATAGCCCTTTATGTTCTTCTGCTGGCAGTCTCTTTCCCAGCTGTATTCCCTTATAAAATACGGACAATGAACTCATTTTAGTGCCCATTATTTACATTCTTATCCCTTTAAGTAAATTCTCAGCTCCATGAGAACAGATCTATTTTGGTCGATGTGCTGCATACTTTCTGTTTCAGAGATGGTTTGCACTAAGTAGTGTATATGTTTCTGGAATTGATAGTGCATATTTTTGCCACTAAGTGCTTCTTTCATTCTCCAGTGGGGAAGTTATAAAGAAAACCAATCATATATAAAAAAATAAGTGAGTCAGTTTTCCTAAAATATCAGTGATGGCATTTGATACTTTTTCTTTCATTTGCTTTGGACATTCATTTGATCAAGAATTACAAAGACACAGCTTGATGGTTAAATGGAATGTCTGTTGACAGTACATAAACCAGCAGAATAAAGGGAGAAGAAACATAGGAGAAAGCTAAGCAATAAATAACAGAATGTACAGACTCACAAGAAAATATTATTGATAACTAGGTATAAATTTGCTATCTTCTAATCCAACTACTTTCAGGAAATTATTTTAACTAATTATTGTACACAATAAATTCTATTAGATTTCATATAATAATCCAAATTACTGGATAGTCACCGTGGAGTCCTGGAAAGTTTATTGCATCATTTCTATGAATTTGCTGCAATACCTCTGACTCTGAGTCCTAATTTGTCTCTGAAATTTATTTTGCTCAGGACCCCTAAATTAATTATCATAAGTACACTCTATTCTGCACTACTAAAAGTTCTAAAATCTATATAACTTATTAATTTTAAGTGCTGACCACATATTTCAAATCAAACCAAAATTTTTTTAGGATTGCAATTTTTGTGTGTTTTTTCTAATATTTGTTTATTTGTTTTGTTGGTTGGTTGTTTTTTGAGACACGGTGTCACTGTGTAGCCCTGACTGACCTGGAACTTCTTCTGTAGACCAGGTTGCCCTCAAATAAAAAGATCTGATTGCCACTGCCTCTTTTATTTTATAAAGATTTATTTATTTATTTTACGTATATGAGTACACAATTGCTCTCTTCAGACACACCAGAAGAGGGCATCAGATCCCACAACAGATGGTTGTGAGCCACCATGTGGTTGCTTGGATTTGAACTCAGGACCTCTAGAAGAGAAGTCGGTGCTCTTAACCCCTGAGCCACCTGTCCAGCCCCTGCCTCTGTCTCTTAAGTGCTGGAATTACAGACATATGCCACAACTTCCAAGCTAAATTCACATTTTTATATTCATTCATATTTCATCGGTAGTCTGTCAATTTTTATTGAAAACTTCTTTAGAAAATCCAGTCATTATCACTGATAATTTTAATTCTGTAAGCCTGCTGGCCACTCCCGTGCTCTGTACTATGAAATGGATGGTTTTCTTTAGTCACTTGAATACGTTCTAAATTCATGCTATTACTTGTTCTGATGCCATATGGACATCACAGTTTGGCCAGCGTGGACTTCACAATTTCTACAGCTCACTACTGTTTATGTTCACATTTCCCTGCGTTTCATACTCATTGTCCTTTTAACTTTGGATGCCTTTTAATTTCCAAATCTATTTCCTGATCTAGTTAAAAATTCCAATCTCCCTGAAATTTAGAAATCCTTAATCTCATTTCCTTCCCTTTGATACTGATTTATCTGCCCCTGTAAACAATACTCCAAGAAATGTTTGTGATGACATCTTCAATAACTGTTTTGTGTCTTCTGTTTAATCATGGTCCCCTGTTCTTTAGGACAGTCTAAAGCAGTTCATTGCCGTGTTCTTCAAACTCTCTACTCTGTGTGCACTTATTTAATAGTGTACCCCATAAATGAAAGCTGCTGGTGATATAAGTCACACACTTTAAATTCTTTTCCAGTTTCTCAGTTTACTTATTTTTTAAATGAAAATTTCTACATTTAGCACTCTCATGGGATCATGGAATGTGAATCTAATTCACCCCATGAGGACATAGGAAACATGTACTGTTCTTACAGTACATGACTATTATTCATGTGATTTTCCCTTAGTATCCATGGTAAATTTTATTGCATTTACTCACAAGGGAACCCATGCATCAACCAAAGTTATATTACTCTTATCATAGCTTTTAAAATACATTGCACATTGTGTAATTATTTCAGTTAACATCTTCAGATTTACAAACATCCTAGAGTACTAAAAAGATAAAATTAAGCAGTATGGATATCAAATCACTCCAGTTATAATATAATCTTATTAAACACACATATTATGTGTAATCTATTAACTGTAAAGTGAATGAAATTCTAATACTCATAAATATTACTAACAATGCTTTTAGATTCTAGTGATGAGTAGTCTCAGTAACAGGATACATGTTTACTTCACTAGATTGTGAAAGGATGCCGGCAAAATAAAAAGAAATAGAGAAAGAAAAGTGTGAGAAATAGCCATATATTTACCTCCAATAGCCACATCAGTGAGCTTTGACAATTATGCAGAGTGGTTTGAATCTTGAAAAATTCACGGAGTAACTGAATATAAGATGTTACTATGAATGTAGGAATATGTGCTGACTATGAAAATCTCATGTTTCTCCTATGTCCCTGTACTTTAATTTAACTGATAAATGAGACTTAAGTCTGAGAATAGATTTAAGCATTTTTTTTTAAAAAAATCCAACACTACTATTACATATAAAATTTATCAAATGAAAATGTTTTGCAACAGAAAAATCAAGTATAGATTTAGGATTTAAATGATATTCCTAAAATTTTCTCGAAAATGAATATTTTAGTCAGCTACTGGAAACATTCCATAAGCAAAGGAAAAGACTAAGGAAGAAAAAAATAGCAGTAAGAGAAACAGGATAACACAACTGTAAGGAAAATCCTGTGGCACCGATGGGAAATGTTATGCTGGAAGATCTGTAACTGATATGGGAAACAAGTGCACAGAGGTAGTTTGACTTGAATATTTTAATTTGAGACAGACTATAATTGGCATAACTATAAGTCAATAATTTTCTAATGAATATTAAATATAAGATAAGCAAGGCCATCTCTATTTCTATAGCTCCGGTTCTGTCCTTAAAATCCTAATCTCTCCTTTACACATCTGCCTCACCCATTTGACATTCATTGTACCATGTTCTAGTATCTGCTTTAGCTTCCTCTAGAGAGCTGATGTTAAATTTCCTTGAAGGTAAGAGATATTAAGTATCTCATTTCTACTGATAATAGTCCTTTATTATGAACAGTATTAAGAGTTGTTCAAATTGTTGCAAATGCAATCAGCTCAGTCTTAAGGTTTAAGATGTTGTTGAGCTTCTTTGTGTTGTTGAAAAGACAACACTATGAATTTTTAATTATCATGTACTGGGCTTATACTTTATGCACAAATTGGTAAAAATTAACTACAGTCTACTCATGATTTCTCATATCTGAAATTGGAATGATAGCCTCATACCTGGACTTTTTAATGACACTACTTTTTAATAATACTAACTGATGATAGTACTTTTTAACATACCTGTGTTTAGTTTATTAATATTAAACCATATTCATAATGATTGTATATATATATGCATCTACAAAATATTTTTACTTACATTTTTATATAAAATATATTTGATTATGTTATTTCCCCTTCTCCAACTCCTCCTATATCTTCTGTACCTCTTTACTCCCCCAACATACATAATGGTCTCTCTCTCTCTCTCTCTCTCTCTCTCTCTCTCTCTCTCTCT
>JADRCD010212065.1:0-37617 GCA_019843815.1 Montemys delectorum | reverse complement strand
GGTATCTTGTATTATGTAGTTCACAGTCTGAGAAGTTACACTTTTGATGATCCATAGCTTAACTATATTATAAAAGTATCATTAGCAACTGTCATTCCTGTGAAATCATTGTGATAAAAGAAAGCCAAGTTGTGGTGACATATGCCTAAAACCAGCATGCATAGACTGCATACTGAGACTTGTCTAAAAATAAAGACGGAAGGAAAAAAATAATAATCTGTTTCACAGATGATGTCTTAGTTAGGGTTTTACTGCTGTGAACAAACACCATGACCAAGGCAACTCTTATAAGGACAACATGTAATTGGGGCTGGCTTACAGCTTCAGACCATTATCATCAAGATGGGAACAGGGCAGTGTCCAGGTAGGCATGGTACAGGATAAGCCGAGAGGTCTACATCTCCATCTGAACGTCCCTAGAAGACTGGCTCCCTCATGGTAATGAGGAAGATCTTAAAGCCCACACCCACAGTGACATACTTCCTCCAGCAAGGCCACTTCCAAATAGTACCGCTACCTAGGACAAGCATATTCAAACTACCACATTCCACTCCCTGGCCCCCATAAGGCTTGTTCAAATATATGAGTCTATGGGGGCCATACCTAAACATAGCGTAATGCAAAAATACATTTAGTCAACTTCCAAAGTCTCCATAGTCTATACCAGTCTCAACAATGTTAAAAATCCAAAGTTTAAAATCTCATTCATCCAATCACTTAACTGTAATCCCCAAAACAAGTCAGGAAACCAACAGGGCAAACTTCAAACTCTGCATCTCCATGTCTGATGTCAAAGCAGTCTTCAGATCTCCAGCTCCTTTTTCATCTTTGTTGACTACAACAAACTTCTTTCTCTTGGACTGGTTCCATTCCCTGTTAATAGCTTTCCTTGGCAGATAGCCCACGGCTCTGGCATCTTTAACATATTGGGGTCTCCAAGGCAACTTCAGCTTCACAACTTCTTGTTCCAATGTCTCGGATCCACATGATCTTCTGGGTTCCTCCAAAGGGCTGGGAGGTATCACTTCTCCAGCTCTGAACTCTTAAGCTCAGGTTGATCCACTCCACTGCTGCTGCTGTTCTTGGTGATCACCCCATGGTACTGGCATCTCCAATTTACTAGGGTCTTTAACTGCAACCTCTCTTCACCAATAATCTCTCATAGGCTCTCTTCATAGTGCCAAGCCTCAACTCATCTGCATGACCCCTTCAGTCCTAGGCTATCAACTGCAACTGAGGCTACACCTCTACCAGTGACCTTTAATGGCCTCTCACAGTGCCAAGCCTTGGTCGCCCTTCATAACCCCTCATGCCTTCAGAAACCAGGATACCACCTGGGTGACTTTCAGACATTCCCAAGCCCATTCTCAGCATGAGGTACAACCTTGCCTATCTCTGGAATACAGAACACAGCTTTATTGTGCTCTCAGAAAACACTTCCCAGAGTTCACCTCAATTATGCTGATCTCTTCTTAATAGATAATTAATAATGCTAATTTCTTAGCTCCAGCTAACCAGCATCCATTGTCCTGGTAGTCCCTTCTATTCTGGACTCTAAAGCCAGAACCACATGGCCAAAGCTGTCAAGTTCTGCTGCTTGCTAAGGCTGGAACATGTCTCCCTCTACCCCCTGAGCCCCCTTATTCTATTACCAGCTTTCTGTTTTCCAACTCCCTCACTGCCTAATCTTGGCTCTCCTGGAACTTGCTCTATATTTCTGTAACCTTGAACTCAGAAATTTGCATGGCTCTGTGATTAAAGGTTTGTACCACCAAGCCTGGACTTAAGCTTTTCTTCACCTAGAACTTTCTTTGTCCCAGGTTGTCCTTAAACTCAACGATCTGCTTGGCTTTGTCTCCAGGAACTAAAGGTGTATACCACTAGGCCTAGACCTAAATTTAGCTGGGTGGGATCTTGCCCCAAAGTCCCACTCCATTAATCTGTTATCTTCTAGAACATAAGTTCAGCTCCATTCTACTTGCTGGTGTCCCTTTAATACTTGAACCATATATTTTGTATTTCTCCTTTTTTAGCTTGCTCCCTTTCATTAAAATGCTCTTTGTAAGAGTAAACTTCAGCTGGGCAGTGGTGGCACACACCTTTAATCCCAGCACTTGGGAGGCAGAGGCAGGTGGATTTCTGAGTTCGAGGCCAGCCTGATCTATAGAGTGAGTTCCAAGACAGCCAGGGCTACACAGAGAAACCCTGTCTGGAAAAACCAAAAATAAAATAAAAATAAACTTCAGTAACCATACTACAGAATTTATACCAGACTGTTTGGGGACTTCC
This sequence comes from Montemys delectorum, assembly GCA_019843815.1. Lineage (NCBI taxonomy): Eukaryota > Metazoa > Chordata > Mammalia > Rodentia > Muridae > Montemys > Montemys delectorum. The sequence goes on along the minus strand of JADRCD010212065.1, from coordinate 35,328 downwards.
TTTTCAAAGCATTTAATCTAAGTCTCTTTACCTTCACTCCAGGCAGACTCTTCAGACAATGGCAAAAAGCAGCCACATTCTTCACCAAAATGCCACGCAAACAGTCTCTAAGCCATGTACTCGCATTCTTCTCCACCGAAACCTTTTGGGCCAGGTCTGCACAGTTCAAATCAGAGCAGCCATGGCTTCCATATTCCTACTAGGGCCAGGCGGTGATGGTGCACGCCTTAATCCATTGCAGCACTTGAGAGGCAGAGGCAGGCAGATCTCTGAGTTCGAGGCCAGCCTGGTGTACAGAGTGAGTTCTAGGACAGCCAGGGCTACACAGAGAAACCCTGTCTCGAAAAACAAAAACAAAAAAAACCAAACGTATTCCTACTAGGATAGCCCATTAAGCCCCACTTAAAGAATTCTACTGCTTTCCAAATCCACCTTCCTCCAAATAAAGGCATGGTCACAGCAATTCCCAGTCCCTCCTGCCTTACTTAAAATTTTACTGCTATGAACAGGCACCATAACCAAGGACCACAGGTAATCATGTAATTAAGGCTGGCTTACAGGTTCAGAGGTTCAGACCATCATCATCAAGGTAGGAGCATGGCAGTGTCCAGTTGGCATGGTACAGGAGGAGCTGAGAGTTCTACATCTTCATCTGAAGGCCTGGAGGAGAAGACTGACACATGGTTAGGAGGAAGATCTTAAAGCACATGGCCACACCTACTCCAACAAGGCCACACCTCATTATAGTGCCACTCTCAAGGACAAGCATATTCAACCACCTCAAGTAGATTATCACTATTCAATATGGTTTTGTGAATAAGTCGTTTGAATTAAAATTATATCTTATGTTAACCAGATACTTTCAGTGACTCTCCAGTTTGGCCCTGGATCCCATCACTGTCTGATATAGCAGCTGTATTCTTCAACATGGGCGTTGGTTTTGGATCTTTGTTTCCTCTGGAGACTCTTCAGCCCGACTTTAATGAAGACAATCTAATGTAAGTTTTCTTCACATTGTAAATACCAAAAAGATCTTTTGAGGGTTTTTGTTCTTATTTTTTTGAGATAGTTTCTTACTCTGGAGCCCTACAGGGCCTGGAACTTGCTGTGTAGAGCAGGTTGGCCTTGAACTAACAGAGACCCACCTGCCTCTGCCGTGCTGAGATTAAAGGTGTATGCCACAAAACTGGGCTCTAAAAGATTTTTAATGGTTGCTATTCTTCCATTGTCATTATAATTGATTTAATAAATTCAGTATTCATTCAGAGCTCAAATCAGTCTTGAAGTACTTACACTCTTTTTTTTGTTGTTGTTGTTTTTGTCTTTTTTTTTGTTTTGTTTTTCGAGACAGGGTTTCTCTGAGACAGGGTTTCTCTGTATATCTCTGGCTGTCCTGGAACTCACTCTGTAGACCAGGCTGGCCTCAAACTCAGAAATCTGCCTGCCTCTGCCTCCCAAGTGCTGGGATTAAAGGCAAGACATTTAATTTTTAAAAATCATATGTAGATATTTATTGGGCAAAACAGTTAGATAGAGGAAATCCATAAAAATTGGAAAGAACTTGGTAAAAAATGATACAGTCGATGCATAAAGGCCTAAGAATCAGCTGAGAGAGTATAACAAATAGATTTTATATGGATACTCAGGTATAAAGTTGAGAAAGAGAAGCCAGTAACCTTTATGTATCTGATCAGCAACTAGTTAAAAATATGCCACAGAAAGGAGCTTTCTTAGTGACAGGAGAGGGAAAAAAATCTAGAAATAAACCTAACTAGAAATGTGAGTATATAAATTACTAAAGGGAAAAAAAAAATGGTAAACGAAAAGCCTACTGTGCATTCCAACATGGAACTCTAGCATGGGTACTCAGATCTGGGTCAAAATGTCAACAGGATTTGAGGGTACTGGAAGGAGTTGATCATACAGCTGATTCCAAATTCATAAAAATCAGAAATATGAGAGAAAACTGGCCTCAGCAGATTTTTTACCAAATGGGAAAAACATTTCCCCAGTGGAAAAGGTCTAAATGAGTCCCAAATACACACTGGTACTTAGTATACACTGATGGTATAGGTTAGGAGAGGGTGTTCTCCAGGGCCTTCACAGCTTAGCAACCATTTAGGGGGGAAATGGACTCATAGCTCGAGTTGACAGATCATGGATTTCAACATATATAGTGAAAATCAGTAATAGAAGAAACTGGCAGAGTTGTTTTATTATGGAAGAGAAGAAGATGGCTTATATGCCATGTAAAACCCTCCATGAAAAGAAGTGGGAATTTGATTACATTTTTTGAAATCTTGGTGGCAAAGATTATTTTAAGTAATGTCAAAGAAAACCTTCAAAATGAACAAAAAGTTATGGGGGTGGGAGCACAAGTGAGAGCCAGAGCCTGGCTGGTCACGGACAAGGCTGGATTCAGGTAAGAACTAAGATCAGCAGTTCACTACCAAACGGGCAAAAGAATGAACTGATGGCAGAAAAAGGAGCAAAAGCAAATCTTAAATTACATTAAAAAATGCAAATTGTTACAACATAGTGTATCCAAAATCCAGTTCATTTCTTCAGTTTTCTTTTTTTTTTTTTTAAGGTTTATTTATTTTATGTATATGAGTACACTGTAGCTATACAGATGGTTTTGAGCCACCATGTGGTTTCTGGGATTTGAACTCAGGACCTTCAGAAGAACAGTCAGTGCTCTTATCCACTGAGCCATCTCTCTAGCCCCCCTACAGTTTTCTTTTCACCAAAACTGGACCCCCTTGTTATTTAGGTGAAATTCATATCCAAAAATGTGTTCAACAGCAAAATAGACCTGCTCTAATAGTTTAAATAGAAGAAACAATGCCTTCCTCACCCATCCAAAAATCTTCTTATATTATTAGAATGTCCTATTTGTGGTTGGAAACAATAGGGCTAGCTGTGCTGAACTTAAACAAATCCTCCTGCCTTTGACTTCTGAGTTATGGGATTGCAGGTATGTGCCACTACACCCAGCCAGTTAAATACTCTTCCTACCACTCCACTAACCTCCCTAGACAGGGTTTCACTCTGGGCCCTGGCTGGCCTTGAAGCCACAGGAGATTTGCTTGTCTGCTTCGTGCTGGGGTCAAAGACGTGCACCATCACCACACCCAAGTAACTACTCATTTAAAAATACCTCATCCTTCTGAATAGTACAAACTATTAAAGGGCTGAAGTGATGTTTCAGCAGTTAAGAGTTTGTACTGCTCTTATAGAGGATCCAAGTTTGGTTCCCAAGACCCATGGTCTTTGGTTGACAACTACCTGTAACTCCAGCTCAAAGGGAATTAATGTATCTCATCTCTGTGACACGGGGGTACACTCACCCACACAAAAATAAATACATATATAAACATTTAAAATATCAACTACATTGTTTTTATTGAACTCAATAGTAATTTTGTATTTTGTATATTGTATACATTTGAATTAATTGATTGTAGTAAGCATGTACAGTAGTACAATTGAATAATAACATTAGTACAAAAATGTGAATACTACTTAGCTGTATAATTTAGAGGGGTTTCTGGAGATCTGGCTCTGGTTAAGAGCACTTGCTGCTCTTCCAGGGGTCCTAGGTTGCATTGTTAACACCTGCATCAGGCTCTTTACAACTGCCTGTAACTCCATCTCCACAAGATCCAATACTCTTTCAGGACTGTGGGCATTGCACCCACATATACACATAACTAAAAGTAAAATAACTTCAAAATTATCATCTTAATTATTTAACTCTGGTTGAGTAACTAGACAATGGTACATAATGGTCAGGGAAGATAGAAGCAGATGAAGCAGCATGCAGTGTCATGAAGAGTAAGCATGGTATTCAGAGAGGACTTTGAAAAGCTGGCTCAGTACTGACTGTGACTTGTAGATACACAGACTTCAAATTTGAGTCCTAAGAACATTCTACCATGAGCATTGGAGCAGTGGAGCAATGGTGGTTCACCTTTAATCCAGCACTTGGGAGACAAGCAAGCAGATGTCTGAGTTCGAGGCCAGGGCTAACCTCGTGGGGGGAAAAATCTGCCATTTTCAGTTGAATGTCTCTTAGCTGTTTCTTCCTGTATATGCCTAGTATCAGTCTTAAGTTCCTCTTTCCATGCATACCTGCCAAAAATCTTTTTTTTTTTTTTTGTAACATTTTTCTCCAAAATTCTTCACTGTTAGAAGAAATGTCTGTACATATATATCATATATTTGAGTTTACAATTTTACTGATCTATTTTTCCTCTTGAGACAAGAATCACTGTGTTACCTCAGTCTAGGTTCAAACTGAGGTATTCCAGCTTAAACTTAAGAGCTGGGAAACAGTAGGCCTCTGACCACATTTTTATTTTGTTCTTTACCAAATTGATCTGCCTCTTAATTTTTCATATCATTGCATCACAACTGGGAAGGTTTTGTTTTGTTTTGTTTTGTTTGGGGGGGGAGTGTTTTTTGTTTTGTTTGTTTGTTTGGGTTTTTTGTTTTGGTTTGGTTTTTCGAGACAGGGTTTCTCTGTGTAGCCCTGGCTGTCCTGGAACTCACTCTGTAGATCAGGCTGGCCTCGAACTCAGAAATCCACCTGCCTCTGCCTCCCAAGTGCTGGGATTAAAGACATGTGCCACCAGCACCCGGCTGGGAAGTTTTATGTTATTCTTGCTGTATGTCAGACACAGCTGAGGGGTTGGTTCAGTGTCTTTCTCTAGTTAAGTACAGATATTACTAATAATTCATTCCCACTTTACAAGTGAGTCAGGCATAGAAAGATGTAGTAATAATTCCTGAACGTTAGACAGAGGTGGAGAGGTATTTAAGTCTAGCTTAGATGAGAATGATTTCCAGGCCGGCCACTGCTGCTGTATTTCCCCGTTTTGTTCTTTGCTTGTTTTGTTTATTCTTTTTCATTTTTCTTTTTTAAAGTGAACATGGTGCTTTGTGCTTATAATCCCAGCATGTGAGAGGGTAAGGCAGGAGAATCACCAAAAATTAGAGACTAGCTTGGGCTATATATAATTCCAGGCCAGCCTGAACTACAAAATAAATTATCTCAAAATCAAAATTGCTCCAAAGCCCAGGGACCACCGCTGGTAGAGGACAGACTGGAGAACTGGAGGTCGGGAGGGACAGCTGTTGAGTGCTATCTTCTGAGCATGCTGTGGCTGTTATAGCTGAAACTTAGCAGTGCTGCTTAACCTGGGCAAGACTCACGAGGACCTCCCCCTCCTTGAAGAGTAGTAGGCAGTCTGTGATTGCAGGAGATTCCTCTCCATGTGTCATCTTACTCTTTGTATGGCCACTGATAACAGCTTTGCCAGACAAGTAAATCCCCACTTACGCTCATGCAAGTAGCTCCACTAAAGGTAATGGGGCACAGAAGAAAAAAAGAGAAATTGCTTACATTCAGATGTGGAAGGGTATTCAAGGTTGTCTTAGTCAGGGTTTCTATTCCTGCACAAACATCATGACCAAGAAGCAAGTTGGGGAGGAAAGGGTTTATTCAGCTTACTTCCACATGGCTGTTGATCACCAGAGGAAGTCAGGACTGGAACTCAAGCAGGTCAGGAAGCAGGAGCTGATGCAGAGGCCATGGAGAGATGTTCCTTGCTGGCTTGCTTCTCCTGGCTTGCTCAGCCTGCTCTCTTATAGAACCCAAGACTTCCAGCCCAGAGATGGCACCACCCACAAGGGTTCCTACCTCCTTGATCACTAATTGAGAAAATGCCCCACAGCTGGGTCTCATGGAGGCATTTCCCCAACTGAAACTCCCTTCTCTATGATAACTCCAGCCTGTGTCAAGTTGGCACACAAAACCAGCCAGTACAAAGGTACATTGCTAAGAACAGTAGATGCAGAGGGCATTGTGAAAGGCTGAACGCTCTACTCTGATACCAGATAAGTGAGTTTGCCACATACAGAGGCCTGAATAGGGTGTCTGATCTCCTGGAGCTGGAGTTAAAGGTGGTTGTGAGCCGCCTAGTATGGGTGCTGGGAAACAACTCCAATCCCTTCTAAGAGCAGTGTAGACTCTTAACCACCAAACCATCTCTCCAGGCCAACTTCAAGGTTGTATTACACACAATTGGTGGATGAAAGCATTGGCCATTTGATGATCAATTTGATCTTTAGACTCTCTGGGTGGAACTTAATTTTTAAACCTCTAATCACAGGTTAAATAAATACGGTTGTCTTCATGAGTCACCTAATCTGCATGAAGGGAGTTTTCAGGTCTTAAGAGCACTGGCTGGGACCTGGTCACAAAGACCAAATACACGTTTTCAAAACACAGGGTCCTATGTTTGCATTTGCTTTTTATATATAAAATACCCATGGAAGGATGGATTGAAGCCAGTCCTTCCACATTAGTAGCTGTGGAAAGAGGAAACCAATGGCTGAAAGAACCCAGTTGAGAGGTCAAGACTTTTAATACGTTTTGATGGTGTTTTTCTTCCTTTCTTTCTTTCTTCCTCCCTCCCTCCTTCCTTCCTTCCTTCCTTTCTTTCTTTCTTTCTTTCTTTCTTTCTTTCTTTCTTTCTTTCTTTCTTTCTCCCTTTTCAAATGAATGTTGTTGGGTAGTGATGATGGTTATTGGGGTTTTTTGTTTTTGTTTTTTAGTAAAAATATGTTGCACAAGTCAAATGCAGAGTCTAGAGCGGTGGCTCAGTGATTAAGAAAAAGCATATAATGCTCTTAGAGAAGACATGAGCTTGGTTCCTTGTAGTCTGTAATTTTATCTTCAAGAGTTCCTATGCCCCCTCTGACCTCCATTGGCATTGCACCTGTGTGTACAAACCTACACATACACAAATAACTAAGATTAAAAAGCCAAGTTCAGGGGCTGGGGAGGTGGCTTAGCGGGTAAAGAGCGCTGACTACTCTTCCAAAGGTCCTGAGTTCGGATACCAGCAACCACATGGTGGCTCACAAACACCCGTAATGAGATCGGACGCCCTCTTCTGGTGCATCTGAAGACAGGTACAATGAATTGGGCCAGAGCGAGCAGAATGGCAGAGGTCCTGAGTCCAATTCCCAGTATCCATACCCATGATGGCTCATGGTCATCTGTACAGCTACAGTGTACTCATACACATAAAATAAATAAAATAAATCTTAAAAAAAAAAAAAGCCAAGTTCATGCATTTTCTTTTTTCATGAACCTTTACAAAATTTGGATGCTTAAAATTGATGTGTGTACTCACATGTACATGTATTCTTCTTGTATGCATATACATACGTGTGCCTGTATCTACTCCTCTGCTCATGTACATGCGGAGGCCAGAACAGGAGGTTGAGTGTCTTCCTCTATGACTTCCTCCCCAGTGAGCTCTTGGGACGTGCCTGTTTCCTTCTCTCAGACACTTACAGCATGCCTGGATTTTTACATGGTTGTTGGAAATTTGAACTCGGGTCTTCTTACATAGCACTGAGCTGCCTCCTTAGCCTCTAAAATTGTTTCCTGTATCAGGTTGGTAGTTTATTAGGTCACTCCTAGGGCCTATAGTAATCATAAGTTCATTATTGTTGACGGCTTGACATAGCTTTCTGACACCACCATTTCAGCCAACAACTGAGCTAGGTACAGTGGCATGCATCTGTAACGGCGGCTTCTCAGGAGGCTGAGACGGAATTAGTGTATTTGGGGCGTGCCTGTGCAGCACGTGACCCTGTTAAGGTTTCCTACAGTGAACACTGATTCAGTACTGCTGCCTCAGGAATCTGAAGCATGTGCTTTCTTTTCTTTTCATTAGTTCTGAAACACAGAAAACACTGGGGGGAAGAGGAAGTGAAGATTCATCTCATAATCCAGTGTTTTCAGCTCTTCCTGAAACCAACATTTTAAATGTGGTTAAGGTAGGAAAGACTTTGTATATACTTAGCAAAGATCCAGAACCAGTTTTATGGTTGTTTAAAACTCCACTGGTTTCTTACCAGGTGAAATGTCTTAGCAATTATCTTTCTGTTGTAAATGCATTTTTCTGTCTTTTATTTTTGTTTTAATAAAGCAGAAGGGACCTTCAGGTCAGAATATTATGGTTAAAGTGTTACAATGTAATTTAGTGACTGCAGCCTGAAACATTTTGGTTGCTGACTCCAGTCAATAATCCTGAGAATGGAAAAGCCAACACTTATCCTTTCATTCTTCTATTTGTGTTACAGCCCTACCTTTTGTACACATCTGATACTTGTTGTCTGTGTCATACTTTTTTTAATCTTTTGTCAAGAATATAATATAACTCTTGAAGTAATTTTTTTTCTTTGTCATTTCTGGCAGTTCCTAGGCTTATGTACATCTATACATCCAGAAGGTTACCAAGATGGAGAATTAATGTTGCTGATTTTAATGCTGTTTAAAATGAGTTTGGAAAAAGAGCTTAAACAGATTCCGTTAGTAGACTTTCAGAGCCTCCTGATAAATCTCATGAAAAACATCAGAGATTGGAACACAAAGGTAATGTCTCTTAAAATTTAGGTGTTGCAGCCAAGGACAGCGGTGCATACCTTAAATTCTAGCATTTAGGAGTAAAGGTAGAAAGTTCAAGAGCTAATAGGGTCATCTTCAGCTACACGGTGGCTACAGGACAGTCTACAACGCCCTGGGTGTTAGGGTTGTGTACAGCATCATAGTGTTTCATATGCATTCAGAGTTTAAGCATTCTAAGCTCAGTTAAGACTGAGATGAGAGGAAAGCCCTGTTTGCTGGAACTCTTATTTAAGTAATCACTGATTTATTTATTTTATTTTATTTTTTTCCTAAAAATAGCTATTTTTGTTTTTCGAGACAGGGTTTCTCTGTGTAGCCCTGGCTGTCCTGGAACTCACTCTGTGGACCAGGCTGGCCTTGAACTCACAGAGATCTGCCTGCCTCTGCCTCCCAAGTGCTGGGATTAAAAGTGTGCTCCTCCACCACCCATCAAGTAACTGTCATTGCAACATTTTATTGGGGATTTCCTGTGTCTCAGCATTTACAGGTTCTAGCAATCAGATCAATACCTTTCCCTTTGTTGGACTGCCTTCTCATTCACTGCAGATGCCTTAACACTTCAGGTTGTAATTAAGTGTTGCAAATTAAGATAGAGAGTGTCTAAGGTGGTATGACTAGCATAGCAGGGCTGCAGTGACATCATCTGAGGCCTTGAAGGAAGGCCTTTCTGAAACAGCATAACTGGCATGATCGTCATACCTGCAGCCAGGATTGAGGTGGACTTCAGTAGCCATATGAGGGCTGTGCATGGATAATTGTATTAAGCCTTTTTGTAGATGCATTTTCAGACAAAACTTTTGGTTACACTGGAGCACAGAAAAGTGTAATAGACTGTCACCAAGTTCCAGAAATTATCAAGAGATAATCCGCCTTGTCTGATTATACCCAACACTTCCTTCCCTTATTCATCAGCTCGTTTTGAAGCAGCAGGTTAGTTTTTAATACTGTTAAGATAGAGAGCTAGAGGCATAGTTCAGTGGTTGTATACTTGCCTGGCAAGTATAAGGCTGGGCTTTTCACCAGAAGAAAAAAAATACTATAACAGAATCCAAGAGTGCAAGAATTTTCAGCTCATGAATATATGTGGTCTTGTGAATATGCTGTTATACACACTTGGAGAAACTGGGATTAAAATATGGTATTTCAAGACTTACCACCAAGTGTAAATGAAGACAAGATGTAGCACGAGAGTGCTGTGGCATGCTAGTAGAATGGATTACCATTTCACAGTACAAAAACCAGAGTTTATAGTATGTTCACTGTAGTGGGTTCTAAATGGCAAGTGTTTTTTAATTCAGAATTTTTCTTTTTTTAATGATTTATATTAAGGCAAGAAGTTATGTAGATCTGACTCTGGGCTGGTTCTCTTTTTTTCAGGTTCATGAACTCTGTCTGGGCATAAATGAACTCTCCAGTCATCCCCATAACCTTCTTTGGTTGGTACAGCTAGTCCCTAACTGGACATCTCGTGGAAGGTATTGAAAAGTGAGATAAACATTAAGCTGTTTTATAATGCTGACACTAGTTAAATGCATTGGAGTTCTTATTTTGAGACATGGTCTTACTATGTAGCCCAAGCTACAACAGTCAAACTCAACAGTCTTTCTGCCTCAGCCTTCCTGAATATTAAGTTTACCAGCCTAGGCCACCATGCCCACCACTGGACTTTTGTTTCTATTAATCATGTCTTTGAATGTTCTTTTATTGAGGAGAAAGGTATAGAAATCCTGATTGTGATGGTTGGTATATGCTCAGCCCAGGGAGTGGCACTACTAGGAGGTGAGGCCTTCGTGAAGTAGGTGTGTCATTGTGGTTATGGGCTTTAAGACCATCATCTACTAGCAGCCTTCAGATAAAGAGGTAGAACTCTCAGCTCTGCCTTCACCATGCCTGCCTGATGCTGCCATGCTTTGATGATAATGGACTGAACCTCTGAACCTGTAAGCCAGTCCCAAGTAAATGTTGTCCTTTATAAGACTTGACTTGGTCATGGTGTATTTATTAAGGTTCACAGCAGTAGAACCGTAATAAAGACAGAAGTTGGTACTAGGAACTAGAGTATTGCTGTGATAGGCCTGACCATGCTTTTGTTTGGAAGAATGTAGACTTTGGGGCTTTGGATTTGGAAAGCAGTAGCATGCTTTAAGTGGGGCTTAGTGGGCTATCCTAGTAGAAATAAGGAAGACTTTGTTTTTTGAGGGTGATTTGAACTGAGAAAGCCTGGTTCTAGAGGTTTCAGAGCAGAAGAATTTTAGTATGTGGCTGAGAGACTGTTCTTGTGCCTGAAGAATTCTTTGGTGAAGAATCTGCCTGAGGCTAAGGTAAAGAGATTAATTAAAGAGGTTAATTGCATTGACATAAGAAGTCTCAGAAAAGCCCATCATAGACTTTGTTCTCTGGTTAAGTCTCATGAAGAACATCTTAAACAAGCATAGCAAGCTAAGAAAGGAAAGATGTAAAATATATGGTCCGAGTATTAAAGGGGCATCAGGAATTGAAATGGAGCTGGATCAAGGATATGATCAAGGATATTAAATTGATTAAGGAGGTAGTGACCCTCCCCAGCTAGATTTAGATCCAGACATGGGAGTAGAAGCCTTTAATCGCAGGAGGCAGAGACAAACAGATTTGAGTTCGAGGGCAGCCTAGAACACAGCAAATTCTAGGTGAAGGAAAACTTAAATCTAGGCTTAGTGGACTACACCTTTAATCCCAGTGCTTAGGAGACTGGCCTACAGATCGGATCTTTGAGTTCAAAGTCAGCCTACAGAACAAGTTCCAGGACAGCCTAGTGGAGGCAGTGAAAGTATTGGAAAATAGAAAGTGATAATGTAATAGAACAAGGGGGGCATGTTCCAGCCCCAGCAAGCAGCAGAGCATGACAGCTTTAGCCAAATGGCTGTGGCTTTAGAGTCCATAGTAAAAGGAACTACAGAGACAAGGGATGCTGGTTAGCTGGAGCTCAGAAATTAGTGGTGATTAAGAAGACCATCACTGAGGTGAACTCTGGGAAGTGTTTTCTGAGCTGTTGTGCTCAGCCTTTTTTTCTTTTTCTTTTTTTTTTTTTTTTTTTTTTTTGAGACAAATTCTTAGTAGCTCAAACTGAGTCTGGACTTGGCATGTGGTAGCGGATGGATGATCTTGAACTCCTGATGATCCTGCTGAGCACTAAGATTACAGGTGTGCACTGGCTACCATATCACTTGGTACATGCTAGGTAGGCACTCTACTGACTGAACTATAGCCCCAGCCAGGGGCAGTTCTAATTTTATGTGTGGCTCTGTTACAGTTGTTTCTTCTACAGCCCTGGGAGACTAAGACTTCTTTGGGCTCATTTACTTGCCTGTCAAGCAGTATTGTTTAAACACATTATAAATGCTTTTCCTTTTTAATTCCAGGCAGCTGAGACAGTGCCTCAGCCTGGTGATTATTTCAAAGCTTTTGGATGAAAAACATGAAGATATTCCTAATGCTAATAACCTTCAGGTAAAAAAAATATTTGTTTTTAATAAATGGGAGAGTTAGATGTTAGGAAATAAAAATTTATGTGTTCTAAGTCAGAATTTGGGAAATATATATTTATGAATTCTAAATCAAATGTCATGATTAGCTGGGTATGGTGACTCATGCCTTTAATCCTAGTACTCTGAAAGCAAAATCAGCTGGACCTCCTAAGTTCAAGGGCAACATGGTCTACACAATTCCAGGACAGCTAGTGCTACACAGAGAAACCTGGCTCAAAAACAAAGCAACAAAAAAAGTCCGTATTAAATTCAACTTTCAAGCATGATACTGTTAATACAATCCTTAACATGATACCTAATAAAAAAGATTCAGAGCCGGGTGGTGGTGGCACATGCCTTTAGTCTCAGCACTTGGGAGGCAGAGGCAGGCAGATTTCTGAGTTCGAGGCCAGCCTGATCTACAGAGTGAGTTCCAGGACAGCCAGGGCTACACAGAGAAACCCTGTCTCGAAAAACCAAAAAAAAAAAAAAAAAAAAAAAAAAGTTTCAGAGCGATTAACCACATCATATATATAAATATATATGAATGAATATCCATAAGTAGACACACAGGAGCACTACTGTGAGTTCTGGTGACTTTGCGAACAGTAATAGTACTTATAGGGCTGCCTTTTGTTGGATCTAAAAAAATCACAAAACTTCATCTGGGTGTGTCTGTATTATTTGAATTGCAATTCACTATAAGGTAATAAGTTATGTCCTAGGAATAAATAAAAAGAATACTCTGCTCTGGGAGACATAATCTAGTCATATAAGCCAGCATGTAAGAATATGCACAGGATGCTATGGGGCAGAACTGACTCCCGCCATAGTCAGGTAGGTGTGGATTTGATTATAGATACGTTGGCTCCACTCCTGAGCCATTAGGATAATCAAAAGCCCTGGATGAATTTAGCAATATTTATAGCTGTCAAAGGACCCAGGATAGCATCTCTGCCGTTGGTCTTACTAATGTCTGTCTTTTCTATCAGTTTTCCTTTACATCTGTATAAAAGAGAACCAGTTACCCATCTGGCTTAGTGCTCGCCACCCCTGCCACATAAAATACCTTAAGCATTTGAGGACTTTCGAGTAAACAGAAAAATGGCTATCATAGCACTGTCGAGGCAGAAGAAAGAGCGGGAATGAGAGTGGGCACACTGGAATTGGCTCAAGAAAGAGCACTGTACTGCTCAGAATGGACCACTGTCTCTTCTCTTGATAGATCTCAGTCCTGCATCGATATCTTGTGCAGATGAAGCCTTCTGATTTGTTGAAGAAAATGGTCTTGAAGAAACGGGCCGAACAGCCAAATGAAACTATTGATGACAGTCTTCATTTAGAACTTGAAAAACAGGTATCCAGCCTTTTGGACAGGGATATTGTGAGGACAAGATGTAATTACAAGTGTTTCCCAGTTTCAATGGTGGACCCTAACAATCCTGCCACCAAATGAATTAGATTTAATAAGGCTTACAAGTTAGGATTTTAGTTGTTGCGCCTAACAATGGAGTTACTGTTGTTTCAGAACTAAGTTTGTGTGGTGTTTTTCTTCTCTTTCTCGTGGCAACTCATCTGGGTTCTCAGGATAAAGGTTCAGTGGCAAAGCGTGGGTTTGCCTGAGGAGCACCACAAAGACCCTGGGGTATTGAAGCATGGGGCTGGCATGGTAACGACCTGCCAGTGGGAACTTAGCGAGCTGGGTGGAGATGTTTCCGGAGCTCTGGGCCAGAGAGTCTCCACGACATGAAACAGGTCAGCCATTGCTCACCAGTGCATAGCCGGCCAGGCCACCAGGGCCGAGAGTTGCCGGCACAAGCTAAGGAACGTGCCAGGTTCATTTTTTAATATTTCTGGCAACACAGGGATAATAAAAGGAAAGGAAATCTTTGAAAATATGCCCTTAAGGGAACACTGGAGGTGGAGAATCTCCATCTCTCTTCCTACTTCTCAGTAGGGGTGTTCTCTTGAGTGAACACCCCTCTTCTGACACACACTTGCTTCCTGATGTGCAGCCCCTCCAAGGACCCAAAAGAAATGAGCCAACTGACCATGAGCCAGAACTTCTGAAACTATAATCCAAATAAACCTTTCCTTCTCATAACTGGAAAAAAAGAAAAGAAAAACAGATATCCAGAGCTAGGCTCAGGAAATAAATACACAGGGCATATAGTAAATCATGTTTTATAGTTTATTGCTTTCTTGAAGTTTCTCGTAACAGAGTGAGAGTTGGGTTTGGAGGGTCATTGTTAGTGATGTAATACACTGTTCTGTGGGCCAACGCTAAGCAGTTGTAAGGTAGTAAAAAGAAGCAAGCACTTAGTTTAGAAATCAGAAAGTCTGGTTTAAGTACACAGCTTTCCTTCCTCACGGACGAAGTGAAATCCTATCTTTCCTGGGCAGCTTTGCTAGTCTGTAGACTGGGATGGTATTTATGCTAGCTTTTTCATGGGTAGTAATTTTCTTCATCTCTTTAACAGGCGTATTACCTGACCTACATTCTTCTTCATTTAGTTGGGGAAGTTAGTTGTTCTCATTCTTTTTCTTCTGGACAACGGGTAGGTAATATTTAATGTTATTATAAATAGATGTTTCCATTTGTGAAATGAAAGGGCATATATATGCTAGAAGAAAACTTAAAAGTTGACTGGTTTTGCTCTAGAAATCAGAGTGTGGGGCCCTCAGTGTGTCTGAAGACAGCTACAGTGTACTTTCATATAATAAATAAATTTTTTAAAAAAAGGAAATCAGAGTGTGTCCTGGAAGATGGGGAGCCATGGTACCCTAAAACTATATCTTTGTGACAAGAGTTGGGTTGTTTTTTTTGTTTGTTTTTTGTTTTGTTTTGGTTTGGTTTTTTTCGAGACAGGGTTTCTTTGTGTAGCCTTGGCTGTCCTGGAACTCACTCTGTAGACCAGGCTGGCCTCGAACTCAGAAACCCACCTGCCTCTGCCTCCCAAGTGCTGGGATTAAAGGTGTGCGCCACCACCGCCTGGCGATGGTTTTTTGTTTGTTTGTTTGTTTTTGTTGTTTTTTTGTTTTTGTTTTTGACAAGAATTACTTCTCAACAATTTTGTTGGAATAGAGCTCAAAGACCATAACCAGGCAATAGTATAATGTATTCAAAAGATACCAGGGACGCCAAATGGACTAGCTCTTAGATGGTTTGTTCTCACTTTCGTTTTCCTTTAGAAAAATTAAAATGCCTTTAAAAATGCTTATTTTAGAGGGACCAGGGAGATGCTTGGTAGTGTAAGGTGCTTGCTGCCAGCATTGACAACCTGAGCTCAGTCCCCAAGGCCAACATGGTAGAAGAAGAAAGCCACCCTATGCTTGTGTCTGACTGCTACATGTATGCCATGGTGTGTGTACATACACACAAAAAACATTTAAGTGCTCTGTCTGCACATAGGCCTGAATGTGAGTGCTGGGGCTAAAGGCACGCACTGCACTACCTTGTACACATTTGATTCTTTATTAATAAAAGCCTGTGCTTGCTGGCCAAACTGGCTTATACCTATAATCCAGAATTTTGAGGCTGAAAAGGGAGTAATAGCATGAGTTTGTGCCTGGACTGTATAGTAAGTTCCAGGCTAGACTAGAGAGCAGTGCTCCTCAGCCTTCCTAACACTGTGACACTTTTAATACAGTTCCTCATGCTGTGGTGACCCCAGCTAGAAAATTATTTTGTTGTTACTGAATCATAACCATAACTTTGCTACTGTTATTGAATTGTCATATGAATATCTGATATGCAAGATATCCCCAAGGGGTCTCAACCCATAGGTTGAGACTGGCTCCTATAGAGTCATAGCCTGTCTCAGAAATAGAAACCAAACAAATCCCATAAAACCAGGTGTGGTTGGGTGTGGTTTGCTTCTCTTTAATCCCAGCAGATATAGGCATATCTCATGAGTTTGAGCCCTATGCTTGTTCTACATAATGAGCTAGCCAAGGCTATTTAGTGAGACCTCGTTTCTAAAATAATGCAGTTGAAAAGCATGAGAGACTGGCAAGGTGTTTCAGCAGGTAAAGGGCTCACTATATAAGCAAGCCTGATATCCTGAGTTCACTTCCCAGAATCCATGGAAAGGAAGGAGAGAACCAACTATAAAGTTGTCTTCTGACCCCAACCCATGCACCGTGGTATACACACCTACGCACACACATATGTTCCTTCATGGAGGTGTGCCTTGGGTACAGGTACCCTTGAAGGCTTAAGAACTCCAGATCCATTGAAGCTATAGTTAACAGATTATAAGTTGCCTAATATGGATTCTAGAGCTAAAATCTACTGAACCATCTCTCCAAACCCAATAAAGGCCAAAGATGCTGGTATTCTTTTAAACTAAGAGCAGAGTACTGGCTCATGACTGTGAATGCACCATTCTCTGCAGTCACAAGGGCAAGGAAAGTTACTATGAATTAAATTGTGTGCACAGGAGTTCTAAAGGCCGCGTGGCAGTCAGTGCTCATTCCACCTTATAGGGGCTCAGGGTTTAAGTTAACTAGCAACGAGTCGTAACCATTGTGTTTTTTATGGAAGTCAACACCTTTCATAGGTGGAACTCCATCAAGTAAATTTTAAACACTTTAGTTTGTTTTTTTTTTTTAACTGCATTGTCTGTTGTTTTGCAAGATTTCAGGATTATTTTCATCTATTGTACTTGTTTTGTTTTGTGTAGAAACACTTCGTGCTGCTTTGTGGGGCTTTGGAAAAGCATGTTAAATGTGATATTAGGGAAGATGCAAGACTGTTCTACAGAACTAAAGTAAGTATACTTATGGTGGGTGTGTCGGCATATGCATGGTTTGGTGTGCATGGGGAACTCTGGGGACAGTCTTGAGCATCAGTCCTTGCCTTCTTTACACCTCATTCAAAGAAATCTAGTTGGCCTTAGAGCTTCCAGTTATTACAGATGTGTATTGCTGCAACTGGCTTACACTGATTCTGGGGATTCAAACTCCAGCTTCAGGCTTACATACACAGCAAGCACTTTACCCACTGAGTGCCCTGCCTCATGTTTTTATGTATTGTTGATAATGCCAGCACTTTGGAGACTAAAGCAGGAAAACCTGGGTCCTAGGCCTTGTGCAATACAGTGAGGCCCTATTGGAAGAAAAGAAAGTATAAGCAAGAGGAATGCACAAGCTGCTCTTGGAGTGGGATGAGGTGTGTGTGTGTGTGTGTGTGTGTGTGTGTGTGTGTGTGTGTGTGTGTGTAGGCTTGTGTGTGTGGCTTAGTGGTACTATACTTAAGGCTACTTAATTATATACTCAAAAAGATATATATACTTATTTCAAAGAACATAAAAAGGACTTTTTATAAAGTAAAGACATTTTATAGGGTCTCACTTTGTAGCCCTACTGGGCTGACCTGGAATTCATTATGTAGAACAGGCTATTACTCTGAACTCACAAATCCACCTACCTTTGCCTTCCAAGCACAAGCATCTACCACTGTGCCTGGCTTTCCTCAAGCTTTTGGGAGTTATTTTACACACATTTATTTCTTAGGTGGGGGTGGGTATGCACAAATTCTAGTGTATGTGTATTGGTTGGGGTATAGCGGTCACAGGAAAACTTGTGGGACTTGGTCCTTTTATTCAGCCATGTGGATCCTGAGGCCCAAACTTGGGTTATTAGGCTTCATGGCAAATACCTTTAATTTTTGGTCCTCTTGCCTCAGCCTCTTTACCAGGAATGTTACTCACCACTCTGGGTTAGGACTTGGGTAACAAGTCAGCATCTACTAAGTGTTTTGCTAGCTATGTTGAAAGTACAAGTAAAAAATAATTTCAAGCCGGGCAGTGGTGGCGCACGCCTTTAATCCCAGCACTTGGGAAGCAGAGACAGGCGGATTTCTGAGTTCAAGGCATCCTGGTCAACAGAGTGAATTCCAGGACAGCCAGGGCTACACAGAGAAACCCTGTCTTGGAAAACCAAAAAAGAAAGAAAAACCAAAAAAAAATAATAATAATAATCTCAAAGCAAATATATTTTTTCACTTTACTGTTTGTTCTGAAACTTCTGACATCCAAAGAGAAAATTTCTTTAGCGCTATTGGGACATTTTGTTTTTCTCATTATACAACTTAAAGCTCTTACACAGAGTATAGTTAAGTGCTTGCTATACAAGCATGAGCACTGAGCTTGGATCCCAGAACCCACATAAACAGGAGTAGTGGCACACAGCTGTAGCCCTGTGCTGGGTGAGGGGCAGAGACAAGTGGAGCCCCCAGCTCACCAGTCAGCATCTATCCAGTCAGTAAACAGAAAGTTCAGTGAGTGATCTTGTTTTAAAAACTAAGGTTGAAGGGGCTGGAGAGATGGCTCAGTGATTAAGAGCATCAACTGCTCTTCCAGAGGTCCTGAGTTTAATTCCCAGCAACCACATGGTGGCTCACAACCATCTGTAATAGAATCTGATGCCCTCTTCTGGTGTGTCTGAAGACAGCAATGGTGTACTCATATACATAAAATAAATAAACAAATCTTTAAAAAACAAAACAAAAAACCCTAAGGTTGAGAATAATGAAGACACGCTGATCTCCACGCACATTTGGTCTCAGATACAAAGCCTTAGCCGCAGAAGCGTATTCTGGAGTATGACTACTCACTAGTTGCTGGCAGGTCTCCTGGAAGGAACCACTAAGGTTTAGATCTCATTCTTTTTTTTTTCTCCTCTTACATTTTATTTCCTATTTGAGAGATGAGTGTGTAAGCCACATGACTCGTGGAGATCGTAGGACAATGGGTTCACTGTTTCTATTATGTGGGTTCCACAAGTGGAACTCAGGCCACCATACTTAGACAGCAAGTGCTTTTATCCACTGAGCCATTTCACTGACCTGGGTTTTGTTTGTTAAAGCTGGCCCAGCAAGGCTGTTGCCAGAGCCTCTCTTGAACCACTGGCTCTGTAAGCTAACCTTCTTGAAATAGTTTAGTAGCTTCCTGCTTCCCTAGAACTTCTGTAAACAACTAGTGGTTGTCATTGAGACCATTTTCTAAACTTTACAGAGTTGGGGGGAAATGGAAATTTTAACTTGGTTTGTTTGTTTGTTTGTTTGTTTGTTTTTGAGATAGGGTTTCTCTGTGTAGCCCTGGCTATCTCAAGCACAGCTTGTGTAGACCAGGCTGGCCTCAAGTTTAGAGATCCACTTGATTCCACCTCCTGTCTTCCAGACTTAGGGCCAGGAACGGTGGACCAGCACTTTGGAAGACAGGTAAACAGATCTCAGTGAATTCAAGGCCGGCCTGGTCTACATTAACCACTTTTAGGCCACAGAGCTACATAGTGAAAGTATGTCTTAAACATTTTTCTGGCTTGTTTAAATATCTTATTCTAGGTGTGGTAGATCACAACTGCATCCCTGCACTTGATAAGTGGAGATAGGGGAAAGTCGGTCAGTCACAACTACATAGGGGAAAGTAGAAATTTCTTTGAAGGCAGAGTTGTGGTTCTCTTGACCATCTTTTTTTTTTTTTTTTTTTTTTTTTTTTTAAGATTTATTTATTATTATATGTAAGTACTCTGTAACTGTCTTCAGACACACCAGAAGAGGGCATCAGATCTCATTACGGATGGTTGTGAGCCACCATGTGGTTGCTGGAATTTGAACTCACGACCTTGAGAAGAACAGTCAGTGCTCTTACCCGCTGAGCCATCTCTCCAGCCCTCTCTGGACCATCTTTAGTAACAGGAAATCAGGCATGATTGTGCATTGCTGTAACTCCTGTACTCAGGAGGCAGAGAGGAAAAATTGCTTTAAATTTAATGTTAACTGGGCTGGAGAGATGGCTCAGCAGTTAGGAGCACTGACTACTCTTCCAGAGGTTCTGAGTTCCACTCCCAGCAACCACATGGTGGCTCACAACCATCTGTAATGGGATCCAATACCCTCTT
This sequence comes from Montemys delectorum, assembly GCA_019843815.1. Classification (NCBI taxonomy): domain Eukaryota; kingdom Metazoa; phylum Chordata; class Mammalia; order Rodentia; family Muridae; genus Montemys; species Montemys delectorum. The sequence goes on along the minus strand of JADRCD010212065.1, from coordinate 15,432 downwards.
CTGGTATGTGTACAGTGTACTCATATACATTAAATAAAAAAAATATTTTCTTCAAATGTAATGTTAACCAAGGCTACATAGAGCAACCCTGTCTCATAAAATAATTTTTAACAAGGAAATTGAGGGCTGGAGAGGTGGCTTACTGTTAAGAGAGCTGACTGACCTTCCAGAGGGCTAGCATGTGGCAGCTCACAAGTATCTGTGTGTGATAATTCCAGATCTAGGACATCTGACACACTCTTCTGGCCTCAGTGAGCAATGAACAGATGTACATAGGAGTAAAGCACCCATATACATAAAAGAAAAAAAAGTTAAGGATGGATGTGATGGCTCAAATCTTTAATCCTAGTATTCAAGAGGCAGAGGCAGGTAGACCTCTTAAGTTTGAGGCCAGCCTGGTCTACATAGGGAGTATAGAATAGCTGTGATTATATTGAGAAACCCTGTCTCTAAAAGCAAATAAACAAAATTAAGTCATAATCATTTCACATTTTAGATTATAAAAAAATTAAGGTAATAAAAGAAAATATGTTATCATTTGAAAGCATCCTCAAAAGATGAGTAGGTTTTTGTTTGTTTGTTTGTTTTTTCAGAAATCAAATAGAATTGTTGGGTACAGGCCTGTGATATTTATGAGATGGGGGCGGGTGTATTTTAATTTTGTTGTGACTGTTTTGTTTTGTTGAAGCAGGATCTCCCAGTAGCTCAGACTGCCCTTGACCTTTGAACAGTCTTCCTGAGTGCTAGGTTTACAGTGCACCTCCATAGTAGTGGCTATGAATGCTGTCTATCATGCTAAATTGATTTAAGTGAGGATACTTTGATCTGATATCTCTTTCTCTTTTTGTTATTTTTAAGGTGAAAGACTTGGTTGCCAGGATACATGGAAAATGGCAGGAAATAATCCAGAACTGTCGGCCTACTCAGGTGTCTTTTTTTTTTTTTAAGTTTTATTTATTATGAAAACTGCATGATGTATGATTTGTGTCTGAATTTTAGAGTTTGTTTCCTTTCTGTCCATTATTTTTAAAAATGGCTTGCCCCCATTTGAAGTATCATGGTGAATCAAATGCAGGAAGCTAGCTCACAAGTACTTGTAACAGTTGTTAGGATAAAATACACAGTGCAAGCCGGGCATTGGTGGCACACGCCTTTAATCCCAGTGCTTGGGAGGCAGAGGCAGATGGATTTCTGAGTTTGAGGCCAGCCTGGTCTACAGAGTGAGTTCCAGGACAGCCAGAGCTACACAGAGAAACCCTGTCTCGAAAAACCAAAAAGAAAAAAATATATAGTACATTCACCACACTTTTCTGCAGTCCCTCCCCGTTCCTCCACCACCTTCAGGCCTCTCTTTGCTCCCCTTAAGATGCCTATCGGTTTTCTGTGGAGATTTTCCTCTTGTAGATATTTTGTACATGTGAATAAAGTATGTGATCTTTCATCATGAGCTTCTTTCACCTGACAGTGATAAATCCATGTTGTACTATCTATATCCTTTCTATTGCTAAATGATATATGTATAACATTTAATTTATCCACTTACAAAATGAGTACGAGTTGTTTCTGCTTTCTAGCCATTAATAATAATATCTCCATGAGTATTTATATTCAAGTTTCTGAGAGTATGTTTTCAAAGGAAAGCATTTTGAGCATATTGTTTGGTAGAATCCTGTGTTTGGCCGCCTTTCAGTGGTCAGTGTTTGTGTGCTTACTTACCGTGTGGTCTCTAGCCAGGTGTAGTAGCACAGTTACCTCCTCCTCTACTGCTGACATTAGAGGTCTACACACAACCCCATTCATTCTGACTGAGGATCAGACCGTATGCATGATAGGGAGATGTCTTCGGGCTCTGTGCAGTGCGGGGCCTTTGATTGTTGTTTATTGACTATTTTATTTTGCATCTATGGGTATTTTGTGTTCATGTTTGTCTATGTACCACTTCTGTGCCCAGTAACCTTGGTGGCCAGAATAAAAGTACATCAGATCTAGGATTGGAGTTACAAACATTTGTTGACTGTCATTTGGTGCTGGGAATTAAATTCAAGTCCTCTGGAAAAATAGTCAGTGCTCTTAATTACTGAGTCATCTGTCCAGTTCCCTCAAAAATTTTAAGGCTACTTTCCTGTACCAGTGTGGCATTAATAGCAAAACTTAATATTAATCAGCTTAACACATTAATTTCCTTAAATACATCCCTTTGTAGGTGTGCCCATGAGAAAAATACCCTGTATTTGTATTATGTATTTTTACTGCTAGATCATAAAATGTAAAGGTTATAAAATCAGAAGAAATTTCTGCTGCACATGGTTGCTTTGTGCTTTTAGACCCAGCACTTGAAAGGCAGATACAAGCCGGTGTCTGTGAATTCAAGGTTAGCTAGAGCCACCTAGTAAGACCCTGTCCCAAAAAAAAAGAAAAAAAGATTTTTCAGAGATCTGTATATATAATGATTTTATTAACTTTCATTATCAAAGCCTGCTGTCCAGTAATTAGTAGTTTTAGAAGGATTGAGTTATAATCTAATTAAACTTTTCCTGTTTTCTTTTTTTTTCCCATTTTCTAAGGGGCAGCTTCATGACTTCTGGGTGCCAGATTCTTAACAGAAGTTACAACAACAAAAATACAAAATGAGAAGGGCCTTTCCAGGAGGATCACTGTGGAGCCAACAGATGCTGAAGAGCACGGCTGCGTGCCACTTGCATGCGTGGTGGGAGGCTGCTGATGAAGATCTCCATGTTTCTGAAGCAGAAATGAAGATATGCCATCTGCAGCTGACTGGAGGGGAAAGACCAGGGGCCGAGAAGAGGAGGCGAGGGAGGGTAGAAGCAGCTGGTAGCTACAGATCCAGTCTGCCCCTCCTTGCTAAGTTTTCAGCAGTTATCTTGTAAGATGGCTTCATAACACTTGGATCATCAAAGAAAATAAGGAAGAAAAGTGTGGACCAGCTTGAGTTGGACATTCAAGTGAAGGTCTAAGTCCAGCTGGTTTTCATTTCCCTTCTGGTTTTTTTAGGGTACAAAGGAAAGGCTTAGAATAGAGCCCTGTAATTAGAAGTGTTGGTCTCTTCTATAACCCATAAACCATAGGCAGTTTCAGCCCATATATATCCTTTAGTATTCAAAATTATAAATCTGAGATTTTTAAATATATTTAAAATCAAGGAACAGACATCTGGTATGTTGTCAGACTGCCCTTAGAGGAAGAGATTAAGCTACAAAGAAGTGATTGTTTTTAAAATGCCAAAACATTCATAGGCAGTTTGTTTAGGGTTTCTTGTAATGCATATATTTTTAAATACTGGTTTAATCATAAAATCTCAGCTAAGCTAGAATTCTGGCCATTGGTAACTATATCACAGAAGTCTCTGTAAAAAGGCTTAAAAATCTGGAAGTTTCCAAATTCCTTGTTTCCACAAGTATAAGATTTAGCAGAGGCCTTGATGGTGTTTATTTTGGGGAGTGTGTGTGTGTATGTGTGTGTGTGTGTGTGTGTGTGTGTGCGCGCGCATGCTCGAGAGAGAGCGCATGCACACTTGAGTTTGTATCTTGAAGTTGTTGCACTTGAAAACCACAGCTGCTCTAACTTCTTTTAAACACTGGAAAGCCATCCTTTAGTTTAGATGGTTGAGGTTAGCAGAGGCGCAAATGCTAGATTGAGCCTTAGGCCCTTTGAAAGCTTGGGTAGTGACGCGCCTGCTGACGCTCCTGCTGACGGGTGTCAGTTTGGGGAGAGTTTGCTTCCTAAGAAGGATGCCAACTGCTTATTCTTTGAATATTGGCTGGAGCGGCTTGCTCCTTCCTGAGCATGCTAATGTCTGTGTGGGCCCGGGTTGGGGTGGTGGAAAAGGGAAATGTGCTCAGTTGTTATGGTTTGAGAGGAGAAAATAAGTTCTGAGAGCTAACTTTCTACCTCTAAACTGAGGCTTAGGAATAAAAACCATTGTATCTTAAATTCATCATTTAAAATAGCATTAGCAACTTTAGAGCTCATGTCAAGCATTGGGCAGTTAGAGATTTATAGGGAAGACCACAAATCACATTTTCAAGAACTGAGGCTGATCGAAGTTCCGAGAGTCAGACCAACAAGAGTTTTATTCCGTGTTGAGTTTACTGGTAAGAATTGTCTTGATGCTACCTCTCAAGGGTATTGTTACAAATGCCGCTATGGTGAAGAGATAGATACGAAGAGTTATATTCAACTGAAGCTTGAAGCTCTGGCATCTATCTGCCCAACAGTGGGGCTTTCACTCTGTAATTTAATACCTTGTAGATACATTATTTGTGTGTAATTTTATAAGTGTTCATATTTTTCTCATTTTGCATTGTGTAAAGTGTACAAAATCTCAAAAGTATAAAAATCTGCTTATATTGCTTGTAATTACAGTGTGTAAATATTTTCTATTGTGTACATTGACGGGGACAAGTGGGTTATTCAGGTTTTTAAGTGATCCTTTTATATTGCAGTTTCAACCAGTAACCACCCATCGAATTTAAAACCACTTTGATACATTCTTAGTTAGCAGTTCCAATAAGAATAAAATCTCTATTTTCAATTGTCTTTCTCCATTAGAGAAAAATACTTTATCTGTCCCTTTAAAATAAATGGCCAGACATGAGTTTAGGCCTCTGTATTTATGACTGTGGCAGCAGTCTTCAGTCTCCGGGTCATAGTCCAGTCAGTATTTACATTTGGGTTCTCGTGGAAATGTTGTGGTTCTATTTTAGCACAAATAGCTCATGGTTTTTCTCCCAAATCAAGTATTTTCCATCTCCTCCTGAGTCCCTATGCGTTGTCTCCCTCTCTGTTGTTGCCCAGAAAATGGGATGGTAGAGAGGGAGGAAACGCCCATTGCACAGAGACTGTCAGGCCATATTTGGGACTTGGCAAACAAAGCTTGCACTGAGTGGTGGTGTGTTTGGCAATATTACTGTGCCAAAAATAATCCTTGTCTAATTTTCTGGATGTGTAATGTCAAACTTTTTACCCTTACTGCAAGCTGAAAATTAAAGTACTTGTGTTTATGCTTTTGTGTGTAACTGTTTGCCTTTTCTGACCTGCTTTTCTCGTTACCTGAAAATACAGTTCTGTAATACATGTTAAGCGAAGAGGCTCTCCGTGCACAAAATCACCTGTGTAGCACTCAAGTCAGTGTTGTGCATTGTTTTGTCTCATGTCCTAATGGCAGCGGTGCCTTTGTCACCTTTCAGAAGGTTGGCTTTTTTTTTTTTTTTTTTTTTTTTTATGCAAGTAGTAGTTTTTTTTTTATTTCAAAAAAAAAAAAAGAAAAGAAAAGAAAAATGAAATATATATATATATATATATATCTCCCCAATAATGATAGATAAGATAGTTACCACCCTGACTCTGTTGAAGCATTTGGGGTTTTTTGGTTGGTTGGTTTTTGTTGTGTTTTGTTTTTCTTCCCCTCTCCCCCAATCAGAATAGATACAGTTGGTGGGGACAGTAAAAATGTGTGAAGTCTTGAAGCCAGGAGTATTTCTTAATTTAAAAACTGACTCATTGACAAGCAGCTGGGTTGGAGAACTTACTTGGCTTGTCTCTCAGGTGGCAAGGGTCTGGTACAGGTGCTGGGTGTGTGAGTCAGCACAATTCAATCTCGTGGGTATGCCTACTCTACGGTGCAGGCGCACCTCATCTGGGCCTCAGTTTCCCCGGGGCATTCTTGTCAGCCAGTTAATCTACTAGCTCTTAGGCAGTAAATGCAATGTGGTTTTTTTTTTTCCTCCCTTTAAAATTTTATACTGTCTTAAGTCTTCTGAATGTATGTGTATGTGTTATTAAAACTTTTTTCTCAGCTTAAACGTGTCTGGTAACATTTGATTGAGTAGTAGAGGTGGTTGAGTATCAAAAATACCCTGTTTTAAACTTGTCTTTAGTTTGATGCTCTTTTTTTAATTTGGGAAACAAAGCCACATCTCTCCACCATTCATGTTTACATAACCCAATTAGTAGTTTGCTGTGTACTTTACAGTCAGCAATTTAATAATCTCATTCTTACCTCATTCTACACATCCATTTTTTGGCTGCTCTTAACCTACCTACATGTTAGGGTTTGGTAGTGAACAACACAAAATCATGACTCTTACCTGCTGGTATCCTGGGGAAACAGAGGAGAGGAAGAAATACCCTTGATGTGGATGTCTCTTAAATTCTAGAACCTAGAATCAAGAAAGGTGATGCTATCCAATGCAGGAGGGTTCAGAGCCACCTGTGACCTGGCAGGCAGGTTTCTGACATGCCGGCTGTGGAAAGACTGACACTCATAGGACCTCATAGTAGGCTTAGGCGTAGTTGCCAGGTCCACAGTGCTATAGCAGTTTTCTCCTTTAGGGCACACTAGGTTGGAAAGATGGATGCTGATGGCCCAGGTAGAAGTAGACATGGGCACAAATACTAAGGATAGTCGCTGTGTTTAAGGAAAGGACCTAGGCTTGGCCTCAGGTCTCAAGATTGACCATACCAGCCATTTGACCTTTGTTGGCATCTGAGTTTCTTCTATCTGTTGGATAACTCATGTTTTGTGAGGATTTACAGACATGGCAGTCATTCAGCACAGTGCCTGGTGTGCAACGTGAGCAGAGCAAAGGGAGACAAGGCTGAGGCTAGGCATTGTGATTACCTTTATCCCAGCACTCAGGGAGGGAGGCAGAGGCAGGCGGAACTCTGAGTTCAAAGACAGCCTGGTCCACAGAGCAAGTTCCAGGACAGCCAGGGCTACACGGAGAAACCTTGTCTCTTTTTTTTTTTTTTTTTTAAGATTTATTATTGTACATAAGTACACTGTAGCTGTCTTCAGACACACCAGAAGAGGGCATCAGATCTCATGACAGGTGGTTGTGAGCCACCATGCGGTTGCTGGGATTTGAACTCAGGACCTTTGAAAGAACAGTCAGTGCTCTTACCTGCTAAGCCATCTCACTAGCCCAGAAACCCTGTCTCAAATAGTAAATTTTTTTGGTTTTTGAGACATGGTTTCTCTGTATAGCCCTGGCTGTCCTGGAACTCACTCTGTAGACCAGGCTGGCCTTGAACTCGGAAATCCACCTGCCTCTGCCTCCCAAGTGCTGGGATTAAAGGCATGTGCCACCACTGCCCAGCTCAAATAGTAATTTAAAAAAAAAAAAAAAGTTAATGGAGCTGGAGAAGATAGTTTAACAGTTAATATGGGCTGCTCTTCCAGAGGCTCTGGGTTCAAATTCCAACACCCATGTGATAGCTAACAATTGTAACTCTAGTTCCAAAGGCTCCTATGCCCTCTTCAAGCCTTTACAGGCAAAACACCCATGCACATAAAATAGTTAATTTTTAAAAGAAAATTGACCAGAAGCAGGCACCTGTGGGTGTGCCTACTTCTAAATCAGGTCTTATCTTCCAACAGCCACAGCCGGAGGGTACTGTTCCTTCAGACTCTGGGAACTCTGGATGCTTCCCTGTTCCTGCTGCCAAAAATATGTTAAGTAAACCAAGCATGCTGGCCTGGTGTAATAACTCATACCCATGATCCCAGCACATGGGAGCAAAGGCAGAGGATCACAAATTTGAGGCCATCCTGACCTACCATATGAGACATGGTTTGAACCACCAAGTATGTTTGATGGTGGTGGATGATTTCCCAGCATCTGCAGACATGTCCTGACACTCCCTTCTAGCTAAGCAGGGCTGAAATCAGGAGAAGGCAAACCAGAAGGTTTGGATCTAATACCAAGACAAGTGGCTAGGATTCTGGAAAACTTAACAGGCAAAACAGGCTTCTGGGGCACAATGAGACTACAGCATTGTTGGACAGGTGTCAGTCCAAAGATCACACTCTCCATTAAGGATAGTGCTAGGCAGCCAGAGATGGCAAAGCAGGAGCAAAGACCACCACAGTGAACAGGAGACCGGACATCTTGACTTGGGCAGTACCTCTGAGGTCCTTCCTCTTCCTGGGTCACCAGAAATGTAACTTTTGTGTGCCAACCCTAGAGCCAAACCCTGACACCAGTGTCAGACACACTCGGATGCTTTATATTACAGCAGGACTGGGAAAAATAGGCTAGCAAAAATAAAGTTCATTTGTGTGCTCCAAAGAATTTTGAATAGCATCCTCACACAGCTACCCTGTGAAGCAGCTGGCAGTGACTTGGAGGATAGGTAACACCCTCACTTAACAAATGAGCTGCCTTGTGTCCTAGGAAAGAAAGTCACTACTGTATTAGAACTAAGTTTTTTTTAAATTTTGTTTTGTTTTGCTGGGCGGTGGTGGCGCACGCCTTTAATCCCAGCACTTGGGAGGCAGAGGCAGTCGGATTTCTGAGTTCGAAGCCAGCCTGGTCTACAAAGTGAGCTCCAGGACAGCCAGGGCTATACAGAGAAACCCTGTCTCAAAAAACCAAAAATAAATAAATAAATAAATAAATAAAATAAAATAAATTCTTTTGTTTTACTTTTTAGATAAGATCTTAAAGCCCAAGCTGGTCATGAAATTGTTATATTGCTGAGGATGACCTTGAACTGATCCTCCTGCCTCCACAGCTGAGATCAGGTGTGTCCCACCAAACCTGTTTAAATTAGTGCTAACTTATTTGTTTTGGCTTCAAGTCTTATCTCTTTCACAGTAAGGAATTTTCCTTTTATCAGCTTGTTGCAGTGAGTAAGAGTTGTCTGTTAAGGGAGTTTCCTATAGAAAGGCGGGATGCTGAGAACACGTGGGAAGAGAACAGAAATTGGATTGTGTACTGAATCTGTCTTACCAGCAGTACTGACGTAAATGTCCATGGCAGTTTCACAAGTGCCATCCTAGAACTTGACTTCGAAATCACACATTTTACTTATTTTAAAAGAAACCTGCCGGGCAGTGGTGGCACACGTCTTTAATCCTAGCACTTGGGAGACAGAGGCAGGCGGATTTTTGAGTTCGAGGCCAGCCTAGTCTACAGAGTGATTTCCAGGACAGCCAGGGCTACACAGAACAATCTTGTCTTGAAAAACAAAAAACAAGCAAACAAACAAAAAACCAAAAAAAGAAAGAAAGAAACCCAGTGCTGTGTTTAGCATGCCTTGGACTTAGAAACCTGACTCGGGTAGAGAAAGGATGAAGAAAGGATATACACACTCATTCGGAAGATCTGGGATTGGGTGGGCTGTGCTCACTCAGATGGAGCAGCGCTCCAGGTACTAACAACTGAATCCTCAGTGGGTGTATTGTGTACAGCACAAAGGGGTGTAAGCTCATCTCTGTGGGCAGTCTCTACTGGGGAGCAAACTCAGATCACCATCATGCAGGAGGAGGAAGCTACAGTTGCTAGATTTTGCACACACTCGTCAATTATTCTTAGTTGCACACACTATTGTTGTACTTGCACAAGCTCCCAACATCTGCACAGGACCAACTAAAGGCTCAGGCCACCCAGGAGCATCTGACATATTGGGGTCCTCAACATGCCATGCCTGTGTCAAATAATACACATTCACTCAGGACTTGGTGTGCACCTTACACATTCATTGAAGGCTTCCTCAGCTCCCTCCAGCCCAGTGAGCTGCAGAACCTGCCACACTGGCCTACTTGCTTCCTCCTGAGGGAAGTGCAGTCAGCTTAGCAGGTGCTGAGCCGGGTGAGCCAAGCTTCTTAGCCTAGTGGTCTTACCCTGCAGCTTCTCCATGATGCTAGGATGCTAGGCACCAGGGCTGGCAGTCTTCTGCCCTCTTCCTTCCAATCCACTTTCTCACAAAGCCTACAGGTGTCCTTTAGCCACCATTCAACCTGTACTGAAGCCTTTCCGATGTTTTTCCAAGCCATTAGCTAACTTCTCTCCCTCTCTGTCTTCCACTAAGAACCCCCGTGTCTCCAATCTTTTGTATGCCCCTTTTCCTCCCACCAAACAAGCCTGTCTATTCTAGTCATTTCCCACAGACTTGCCTGGCCCATTCTTAGACTTCTCCAATCCTGTCCTCCATAAACTCAACAGAGTTCAAGGCAAGTTACAATCTGCTTAGAACCTGTTTTCCCAGCTATAAAATGAAACTACTACTTCCTCAGTATGGGATAGGGGCACAGAGAAGGAAGTGAACCAGAGCAATGTATAAAGTGTGTGCTTGGCTTGGGCAGGTGACAAGGCGTCCGTCACCAAACCTGACAACCTCTGAGTTTGAAACCTAGGCCCCACACGGTGGAAAGAGAGCAGACTCCCTGCAATTTACCTTCCAGGATATTGCACATGGGTGGTGTCCTACATGTGTGCATGAGCTTTCACACAAAATAAATATAATAAACCTTTAAAGTGTGTGCACTTTTTAATGTAGCATTTCTCCCAGTCTCCCCCGAGGCACCACACACTATCCTGTTCGCAGAGTGCCAGGAGACATTCTAACAGGGGGGTGGAAGTGTGATCTGGGCCCTTCTGTCTAGCAGTCTGCAGCCACACACACAGTCCAAACTCTGAGACTGTATGAGATTGAGTGCCAAACTGTATGAGCTTTGGGGAATCCTGGAAGAGGAATGGAGTTTCTTCCCAGCCTCTCATCAGTTTCATATGCCACTAGAAGCCGACTCAAACTCCTAGGCACACGCAAGAGTCTGCTTTTTAGGCTCTCATTTCTGTCCTCTTTGCCCATCATTATTTTTATGGTTTTTTGTTTTGTTTTGTTTTGTTTTGTTTTTTGAAAGGTGGGGAGATCATGGCCAGAGGTCAGATTTCATTAGGATTTAAAGCCGAATTCACTGTTGCTTTTGTTTTTGATTTTCTGTGGTGCTGAGGATGAAACCAGAGTGTCCTACATGATAAGCAAGCCCTGTGCCCTTGAGCCCCAACCTCAGCCCTAGAATCACTCTAACAGAGCTTGGAAAGGAGGATAGCCCGAGTTTTCAGGGAAGACCATCCTAAAGGAGTTAGGGAAGGAGACTGAACCTGGCAAGCACAGACTATTTGACTGCCTGAGAACACTGAAAGTTTGGAGATAAAATAACAACGGAAAATGAGAAACGCAGTCCCTGAGGTGAGCCCGGGTTTGGACTAAGATTTGTTGAGTGATCCATGCGTAGCGGCACGGCTTACTTGTGCATAAAGAGCATTCTCTGCGTGCTGTCCTGTCATCCCTCCAGGCCCCCATCTCACCCACTGGGACCTCAAGCCGAATAGCCAGGAGGGAGCCGGGAGCGAGGAATCACACCTTGAACTGGAACCAAGAGCTACGCAGAAATCTGATCCTGTTGTCCCCATCAGCACACCCACTCCACAGACCAAAGGCAGGAGGGCATGGCAAATATATTTTGCAATAAGTGAGGTGCAGGTTAGAGAGCAGAGTACAAGACTCTGGGACCCGAGGGTTACGCGTCCCTGCAGTAAGTATATGGGAGGGGTCTTAGGACCGTAGCAGACCCGCAGGACCAGCCTGTTTTAGGGCGCACGCGGTGGTGAGCCCCCCCCCCCCACCAGGGGGCGGGCGATACCCAGACCGACTGAGCCTGGAAGAAAGGGGACGCCAGGAGCCGTGGGCCTCGAGCATCTCCCACAAATCGGGTCTATTGTGCGTGGTGGGGGGCGCAAGGGAGGACGAGCACCCTTCCCCGCCCCCGCCTCCGGCCCGCCTCCGGCCCCCGCCCCACCCCCGGCTCCGCCTCCACCTCGCCTCGCTCTGGCCGCGGCCCCTTCCTCCCGCAGCTGGTGCCGTGGGGCCGCGGAGCCGCACGTCGCTGTGTCTATGGGCCCGGATCCCAGCGCAAAGGTGAGGGAGGCGGGGAGTGCGGGCGGTGGCGGTGGCGGGGCCGGGGGCTGCGGCCGGGCAAAGCCTTGTCCACGTCCATTCCACCCTCCAAGCTAGGCCAGGCCTTTTTCACCGCCAAGACCCCCCAATCCTGCATAAAAGGTTCTAGAGGGGCGCGGGCCTGGCCTCGGGTCGCGCAAGGCGCAGACCGGCCTTCTCGGAGTCGGGGGGCCCCAGTATAGCAGGGACCCGCCTGAAGAACAGTGTTCCCCTGGATCTGGGTCATGTCTCCTGGCGTCCGGCGGATCGAAGGAGAGCTTGTCCTCGAGCCGCAGCAGTAGATACTGAGGTTAGAACTGATCAAAGGAGAGAACCGCGGACTGTCCAGGATGGTGGAGGGAGGGGAAGACGAGGGAGAGGCGTCCTCAAATCTGAAGAGACCTCCGTACTACTGGACAGAGGCAAATGCCGCTAACCCCAAGCAGATGGACATCAGGGATGAAGGTTGAAAGCCTATTGATCCTGTGGGGGCGGGGGGATCCTCCCCTCCCCAGTTTTCTCCACCTTAGGATCTAACAGATGATCAGAGTTCAGCGGGCAAGCCCTGGGGAGGAACCCAAACTTGGAGTGAAGTGTGGGGTGTGAACTGGAGACCTTGAACCCTCTTAGTTCTCGGGGGAGGGATAGCATGCTCCACCTCCTGACCATTAACCCGGCCCTCCCAACAGGTTAAGTGGGGCTGAATGCTTTGGCGCAGTTCTCCAGATCTAGAAATGCAATGCAATCTAGGGGGAAGGGGGGAAGGAGGGAAGGGGTTGCTAAAGTAGCATTTCACCTTCCATTAGCTAAATTCGAGGATCTCCTCCTCCCTGGGTTAGTTAGCCATTCTCCTTTACAGGCATTCACCCCAGGTCAGGACACACACACACACACACACACACACACACACACACACACGGGGGGGGGGGGGTAGGGGGAAGAGAGAGAGAGAGGGAGAACTGGCCTTATGACTAGGACTTTCAGGAAAGGAGACAGGATTCTGCTGTGCATCTCACCCCAGCAGACACTGTCAGCCACCAAAGTCAGACCCCTTTATACATTTCATGAGTACTTGTCTCTGTCTGGAAACAACTGTGTTGGAGGACTCAGAATACTTGTGTGCACTATGCCTGGCCCAGTATCAACAATTTTGTGTGAATGCCCCTATACAAATGTGTGTGAACAAGATCCTCCTGTTGAATAAGAAGCCAGCTTATCTAGCCCTGCTTGTTCATCTCTGAGGATATAGGATCCACTGAATGGATGACAGGTAAACACAATCTTATATGGCCTTGGTCCTGTGTGTATGTGCGTGCCCGTGTGCACATGACTCCTATAAATGCATGTTTTCGGCCCTACACTGTGTGCAAGTGTGGCACAGTCTTGGAGACCCACGTGACTCAAAATAAATGCACACCCAGCCATTCACTCCACACTGAGTGGTTCCTCTGACCTAGGATGTGTTCCTCCTGCCGGATCCTGCCCAGACTTCCCTAGCTATAGGACTCACCCTTCCGTGCTGAGCAAATAGAGGCCCCGAATGTAAACAGGTGCGCTTTCACAGTGAGGGAGGGGCTCGGGCAGCCTGAAACCTCCGGCTGCCCTAGCCCTCAAAACAAGAACTTGATGCCCTTTCTGTGGCTCAGCGACGGCCAGACGGTTCATATTTGACCTAGAAAGGAAAGGAGAGGCCAGTGGCACCCTCTGACCCTGCCTATGACTGTCTTATGACATTGGGTGGATCAGGCATCCTCCACACCTCCCCAAGCTGAGGAAATCTTCCGAAGTCCCCTGGAGATACGGGGAAGGCCTGTCAATCCCCTCCACCTCAGTCATGGAACTAATCTTTAAGATGTGCCAGAAAAGGTGGCAGCAAGTGTCAGGATCCTGCAGTTCGCTGTCTCCATATTGCTTAAGTCTGAAGTGGTCTTTCACAGTGCAGTCTCCTACACAGAAATCACACCTGTGCAGCTCAGGGACCCAGATACCTGCCCCTCACCCCTAGACCCTCAGGCCTGTGCTTCCTGCTGGCAGGTAGGTCTAGCAGGTAGAGACTCGTGTAGATGCCCAACCAGGGGATGCAGTATGGACTCGCACAGGCAAAGCAGAGATGTGTACCTCTGAGAGAAAAATGCCAGAGAGAAGTGTCTAATTAAAGAGAAATTCCAGAGGGAGCTCTTAGGCCAAGGGAAAGAAAAAAACAAAGGGAAAACAGAACAAAATTAACAAAGGCCCATTAACTGACTGCCCAGGCCTTTCAGCGAAAGGCACCCCCGCAAGCAGCATTGTTGGAGATCAGGCCTCTCTACTAACATGGGCCGAAGCAGTCTCCTGACTGGAAGAGAGCTGTTACCATGGCATAGGTTAAAGCTAGTCCAGGGTCTTCTGAAGACAGCGAGGTTGCCATAGACTTCTGCACCAGAGCAGAGCTAGGCTGGATGCTGTTTCTTTCCTGGTGTGCGAGTTCTGTGGATGTCCGGCCTCTGGCTTTCAGGGCCACCTCAAGTGTGGGTGGTGCCGTCCCTCTTATGCCCACACACAAATCAAAGGCTTTCCATTTTGGAGGGATTATTTATTTATTTATTGTTTTGGTTTATTTTTTTTTTCCTCCTTCAGAGAACAGACAGAACTGGAACTTGCCCTAAGACTGGGGGCAAGGTGACCCCTTCAGTACCCTACAACCCTGCTGGGACCCTACAATGCCCACTCTCCATGGAATTTGCATTTGATACAGAAAGGCACGTGACCCACTCCTCCCTCTGACTTTTTACTTGTGATTCCATGGCCACACAACCCTGTGGCTCCATGTCCCCCCCATTCCAGGATCCTCCATGGCCCCATGACTACTTGACCCCCATGACCTCATGACCCCTGACCTCCAAGTGATCACACCCTGGACTTTGAACCCAGTGACTGCTCTTCCCCTCCCCTCCGGTGACTCTCCTGGGCTGCCCTTGGGGTCTTGTTGGTCTGAACTTCCCCAGGAAGATGTGGGGGAGGCTCTGGCCCCTCCTCTTCAGCTTCCTCACAGTAACAGCAGTGCCTGGACCCTCACTGAGGCGACCATCCCGAGAGCTAGATGCCACCCCCCGGATGACCATCTCCTATGAAGGTTAGATCCCCAACCTTGAAACACTTTGACCGCCAGAGCTAGGTACAGGAAGTAGCCCCCAGGTGGCTGGCTCACTGCCTCTCTTGTTCCCAGAGCTCTCCCAGATTCGGCACTTCAAGGGCCACGCCCAGAACTATTCAACCCTGCTGTTGGAGGAGGCTTCTGAGAGGCTGCTGGTGGGGGCTCGAGGTGCCCTGTTCTCTCTCAGTGCCCGTGACATAGGAGACAGGACTCACAAAGAGGTCAGCTCCTGGCATCAGGACCAACCACAGGGTCTCCAATTACCTGGAGACCTGGCCCCCAGCCTTCTGACCTCTGGACAGCACTGTCCTTTCCAGCCCAGGGCTTTCTGAAATCCACCTCCCTTCAGTCTCCCCCTGTGCTCTGGAGCACCACAGTTGGACTCTCTGGGTAGTGGATATTGAGGTCAACATAGCAGTCTGTCCCTTTGCTCTCCCCAGATCCACTGGGAGGCCTCCCCAGAGATGCAAAGCAAGTGCCATCAGAAAGGGAAAAACAACCAGGTATGTGACCTTCTGTCCCCCATTGCCTTTCTTCCTCCTCAACCAGGGGTGTCA
>JADRCD010212064.1:12483-26459 GCA_019843815.1 Montemys delectorum | reverse complement strand
AGACAGCCTGGTTGTGCCTAGTGCAGTCCCTTAACAGGAAGCAGCAATAGTCCACTGTCAACCACAGCAGGGCCACTAGGTAAGAACTATACTTTATTTTGGTTTATTGAGATAAGGTATTAATTTGTTACCCAGACTAGTTTAGAATTGCCTGTAGCCCAGGCTGACCTTGAACTCACAACTATCCTCCTGCTTCAGCCTCCCAGGTTATCGCTGTAAGAACCATACTTTACTTGATAAGACATCCCTGGCTCAGTTAATCCTATTTACAGGGTAGGGGTAGGGTCTCTGAAGAGTACCAGGCTCAGTCACATGTGGGTGAGGATGACCCAGTTTTCCCAGTCTATGACTATGGAGAGAAAAGTGTCCAGTCAGATGTTCCTCAGATGTGGGTTCGCTCCCAGCTCTGTCACTAGCAAGTACAAGGACGCCATGGCTTTCTTTCCACTGACCTCAGTCAGCTTCCTCTACCAAGGGCCTAGAAGGGACTATGCTATGGGAAGCCCCTGGCTCCGTGGTGGAGCCAGTGAGTTTTAGTTTTCATATGGCTAATCTCACCTGTCTAGGCCAGGGTGGACCACTTCAACCTGTCTCCCTTACCCCCGTCCTAACGAGTGTCAATTGTCAACTTGACACTGCCTAGAGTTAACTGATGGGAGTCTCAGTCAATACACTGGCCCATCGTGATCAATGACTGATAGGGCTCAGCCCACTGTGGGTGGCACCAGCCCTAGGCAGGTGGGCCTGGGTTGTATAAGAAAGCTAAGTGCCAGGAACCCTATGTGAGTCAGTTCTTGCCCTGACTTCCTGTGCCCTGGAAGTGTGAGCCAAATAGACCCTTTCCTCCCTAACGAGGGCTGCATTTGTTCAGAGTGTTTTTATCATAGCATCAGAATGGGTGACAGAGGCAGGTTCTGAGCCACATCCCCCCCACCCCCACCCAGGAAGAACTCCAAGAAGCACCGAGCTCCTCCTCTTTCATTTTCCACCCCTTGGGGGCTGAGGTACCAGCACCACGCTGACTCTCTCCAAAGTGCCAGGCTTTGTGTGGCTCAGATGCAGACAGAATGGATTGGGGGTGGGGGAGATGGGCGGGAGGGAGGCCTGGCTGGATCCAGGGGCCATGTGTGGCTCTGAGGACATCGGGGTTAGGGGCTGTGACCAGGATGGGGAAACCAAAGCTGGGCTGGGAGGCGTGGTCAGGGTCAGAGGTCATAGGATGAGCACTAGACACTAGGCACCTTCTGGCTCTTTGGAGCTACCCTGATGGGTTAAGGCCGGAGGATATAGTTCAGTGCCTTTGGAATCCCATGAGTCTCCTTTCCTTTGCCACTCTCTAAAGCAAAGTCCTGACCCTCTGTCCCTACTTCTGCATAGGCTCCCCCCCCACCCCCCCACCCCCGCCACCCCAGCATCCCTGCTCCCATGGTCCCCTGGGAGTTTCCTTAGGCATCATGCAGACTGCTTACGACCCCAACTCCACCCTCGAGAGTCAGGAAGTAGGGGGTCTGGAAGCTGGTCCCAGTCTTGGACTAATTAAAGGACTGGGGTGGGGCTGCCCTAGAGGCTGCCTGGAGCTGGCTGCGAATGGAAAGCCAGCTACAAGCCCGCTCTGGGGACATTCCCTGAGCTGTGCTCTACCCCCACCCACCCCTGCCCCTAGTGCGTCCCAGCCGGTGTAATTTAATCCTAACCCCTACTGACATTCATTCACCCTCCCTTGCAAATAAGGAGGGGGGCATGTGCTCAGGTGTGTGTGTGGGGGGGGGTCCCAAGAGGAAAAAGACCTGTGGGCCTCGCTGTCAGACTATGCTCTAGGCCCCTCCCCCGCCCCCTGGCGTGGCCGAGAGAGCCGCACGTGGCAAATGAACCAGTGTGGAGATGGATTCGGAGACTGATAATTTCAGACAGGAAAGCGCTAAGGTGTATTTGATATTCATGTCAGACAGGCGGCAGGTTGCGGTTTCCAGGCCCCCTTTCTATCTTCAGAGGACCGGAGAGAGGCAGGGAAAAGGAAGAGGGGTACAAAGAGGGACAGAGAAGAGGAATTATGAGCTTCTCATCATTCCTTTGGACTCCATGGAATGTGTCTTCTGAGGAAGGGGTCCTCCACCATCTTCCTCTCTCTCTCCCCAGCCTAGCTTGCCAGAAGACATTCAAGGCTTTACGTGGAGCCAAAGCGGGGTCATACACCTCTCACTGAACTCCAGGCCCCTGGGTCTCTCTGCTCACGCAGGCAGGTGGCTTGGTAGCCGAAGCAATGGTGTGCGCAAGATGCTCAGGGAGCAGGATTTGGGACAGTTTCAGTAGTGAGGGCGCAGGCCTTCACCACTAGGCCGAGGAGAGGCCTCTGGTACTCTGAGACGAATTCACCACCCCTGGGAGAGTAAGGCCAACGAGCCGGATACTTACAAACACCTCAATGGTGACAGGGACGGTGCTGTAGAGCGGAGGGTTGCCAGCATCCTTGGCCATGACTGTTAGGTAGATCAGCCCATTGGGTATCTGTTCGTAATCCAGCGGGCGGCTCACACTGATCACTGGAACAGCAGGAGCAAGGACCTTAGCAAGCAGAATCCAGCCACCCAGCCATGGCGTTTCCCTTGCACAGAGGCAGTGTGGCGAGCCTCCGGGGCCTTTCACTTGGTTTACTGACTGGCAGTGCCTGGCTCTGTGCTCAGCCAACCCACGAGCCACTCTTGTGACAATGTCAGATGACTGTCATTATTTTCCTCAACTCCACAGAACACGGCTGCTAGGGAAGGCCTCCTCTGCCGTCTGTCTCCCATTTCTTTACATGGAGACTCTGCCCTCCAGAAAAGGCTACATACAGCCTGCGTAGGCTGGGAGACAGCCACACCGACCTGCCCGGAGGACAGTCCATCCAGCCTGCCTCCTTCACCAACTCCAGTCACCTCAGGCTTCCAGCTGTACCTGCATGGCTGGCTATGGGCCTCAGGCCCACAGCAAGGTCTGGCTGGTGCGAGGTAGCTAGCGGCCTTGGGGACATAAGATCTCCAGCTATGTCCTTTTCTAGCCTCGGGGACCTGGCAGCTTCCAGAAAAGTATGGGAGAAGGAGGATGCCCCCACACCCGGAGAGGGTGGTAACAGTAAGGGTCCCACCAACTCTCTCCCCTACTGGGTTCTCCACCCTGTCCGTCCCCCAACTCGTACCTCCATAGCCTTCATAGACGCTGATGTCAAAGTAGCTGCCGAAGGCCGACGCGTTGACGATGCTGTAGGTGATCAGGTTGTTAGGAGGGGAGTCTTCGTCCGTTGCCTGAAAAAGAATAGCGCAGATAGGGCCCAGTGAGCCCACCAAAGCCCTGGGGACAGGTGAAGGTGGCAGAGAGGCAGCCCAGCTCCTCTCAGTTCTTTGGATGATGTAGCTCAGGTTACCTCTTGGCCCGGGACCTCAGGGACCCTCTTGTTCCTCAACAGGAACCCGCTCTCTGGCTCCCAGAATAACTCTGTTCCTTCCACTTGTGGGCACAGAGGTGGGCTGGAAAGTGGAGAGGCCAGGTTGGGGCCTTGAAAGTGGGGCTGGGCTCCCCTAGAAGATATCTGGCTCATCAATGTCCCATGTTCTCCGTCTCAGACCCCAACACCTCAGGACGTAGCGCCTGCCTGGAGATAGGCCTGCCACGGTTGGGAGTCAGTTTGTTCCAAGGGTCCATATGGTGATGGCTTGGTAGTGGAACTTTTAAGGGGTAGGGTCTAGTGCGAGGTGGTTTCGTGGCTGGAGGTTCTGTCACCAGCATGAATTAACGTGGTTTTTTTTGTTTTGTTTTGTTTTGTTTTTTGAGGGATCCTGGTTAGTTTCCTCGAGATCAAGTGACGGACAGAAAAAGCATGCCTGACTGACTCTGTGTTGCTTCCTATTGAACTCCTCCTCCTCTGATCCACTCATGATGCTGCCTACAGCACGGGGAACCAAGGAGCGCTCCTCAGAGGGCAACCCGACTGACACACACAGCCTACTTCATTTTCACTATAATGCATGCTGCCTCAGCCATTGTCTTCTAGCAACAGCGCATGAAGCATATAGCATGTAGCATGTAGCATGTAGCAAGTAGTATGTAGCAAGGCAGAGGAAGCAGGCATTTGGAAGGGGCCAGGGGTCCTCCCTCCTCTGGCTGGAGGGATGAATTAGCCTCTTTCCAGTGTGTCTCTGACTCTTAACCTCTGAGCCATCTCTCCAGTCAGCTTTTACAGGGGCGTTCAGGACTAAACTCAGGTCCTCATGTTTGAATGGCAGGCCCTTTCCTATTGAGTCAATTTATCTCCCCTCTGGACGGTCTGATGGTCTTGCAAAGGGACTGCTATCCCTCTATGGCCTTGTGAGGAACGTGGGCGTTTTTATGCTAAGTAAGACATCTGGGTTGAGGAAAGAGACACTCTGGAAAGTGTCTCTCTCTGAGTCCCTAGGGAGCAGGAGGTGATGCTCAGAGGAGCCTTGGGGGCATGTAGATGGGAGTTTAGCACCTCCTGCAATAACTCAGGGAGCGAGATGACAAGTTTAGGGCTCCTGGCCTTACCCTGAGCCGCACCAGCTGCGTGACGGAGGGCTCATTCTCCCTCAGAGCACCCACATAGGCATCCTTCTGGAAGGTGGGCACATTGTCATTGACATCCAGCACATTGATCCGGACCCGGCCTGTGGTCTCCTCGCCACCGCCGTCCCGGGCAATGACAGTCAAGGTGAAACGCTGGATAAGTTCGTAGTCCAGCCGGGCTATCAGCATGATGAGACCCGTGTCCTTGTCCAGTGAGAACCTGTATTGGGCAGGGAGGAGGGAGAGGACAAAGCAGGCTGTGGAGGAGCTTCTTCAGGGGCTTGAGGACTGGGTGACAGGTCCCTCTCTGTGAGCAGGCACTTCAGCCCAGGGGTGTGTTTGGATTATAGAGAACTCAGGACACTAACTCTGCTGTCTGATAGTTGGAGAAGGTTGCTGGGTCCTCTCTTGGAGCTGACCGAGTCAATTGCAGGAGGGATCAAGCCTTTGACAAGAGGATGGCAGAGGTATTCTGGGCATCATGTGGGCCAGTGAGACTGGTCCTCAACTGGCCCCTCTAAATGTGCCCTCTAGAAACCCCCGTGAGCCGGTATGATCATGTGTGTGCTCTGCCGATTCAGCGGCTACCCACATTCAAGTCTGGAAGGTCTCAGCTTGCGGGACAGGGAAGCCCTGGGTGCAGAGACGGGAAGAGAGGAGAGAGCTGAGATGATCAGCCCTTCCCCCCCCCCCCCCCCCCCCCCCCCCCCGAGAGAGCTACACTGCCCTGTGCACCCGGCCACTGCCAAGCCTCCAGCTAGCGTTGAGGTGTCTGTCACAGAGTGTCCTGACAAGGCCTGTGATAGGGTCCTAGACTCTCCCTGATCTCACTCACAGACTGTGTGGACTGTGACTGCAAGCTCACAGCCAGACTGGCTCAGTGAGTCCCAAATGTACGGCGCTATGCAGTATGCGTGTGCGTGTGTGTGGTGTGTGTGTGTGTGTGTGTGTGTGTGTGCACGCAGGTACACTTGTTTACACATGTGTATGGAAGCCAGGGCTCAACTTTAGCTGTCATTCCTCAGATACCATGCCATCTACCTTGTGTTTTGAGACAGGGTCTCTCACTGATTCGGCCAGGCCATCTGCCCTGTGAGCTCCATGGCACCCTCCCGTCTCACCCTTCCCCGGGGATTACAAACATGTACCATTGTGTTGTGCCTGGCTTTTTTTTTTTTTTTTTAAACTTTTTTTCTTTTAAAAACATGGGTTCCTGGGACCAAACTCAGGTCTTTTATACTCCCAGGGTAAGGCATTTTCCTGACTGAGCCACCTCCCCAGCCCCAGGCTACTCATTCTCAGCGGCAGACCTGCCCTCTGAATTCAACCAGGTCTTTAATCGGGTTAACTTCACAGACCTCCCCATTGATGTGAGGAACTAATGACAAGAGAGGTGGCCCAGGGCTGGCAAGTAGTCTACCTAGTAGCTGCTGCTTGCTCAGCGCCACCTCCTGGTGGCAGAGGCCTTGTGTCCTGGTGGTGAAGGCCATGGACAGAGGCTGGGCCCTATTGTCTACCAGCTGTGTGCATTCTGTAGGTAACTTAGCCTCTTTGAGCTGGAATTTCCTGTCAGACAGACGTAAGGAGAGCGCAGAGAACAGGGGTCCCTAGTAGGAGGAAGAGATGATCCAGGGCCCAGGTTGATGCATGGTGAGTATTTGACAAAGAGCCTGGCACACAGTCAGGCCTCAAATTGTTAGAACTCCTGAGCCTCATTCTTTACTCCAGAACAGAGAAACCCTGTACCAGAGAGCGCAGGGGCTTAGCCAACTGATTCCAGAGAGAACCGGACTGACTGGCTCACTTTAGAGCAGTGGTTCTCTCTGTGGGTCGAGACCCAATCCCCCAACACCACCTCCCCCACCCCGACCCCAGGCCAGGTATCCAGCATGTCCTCAGATATTTACATTATGATTCATAATGGTAGCAAAACTTACAGTTAGGAAGTAACAATGAAAATAATTTTAAGGTTGGGCATCACCACAACATGGGGGGGGGGGGAGGTGCCGTATTAAAGGGTCACAGCATTGAGAGGGTTGGGAACCACTGCTCTAGCATTCTGACTCCTGAGCCTCCCTGAGCACAGAGCCATTTGCTGGACTCTGTGAGCCACCAGAGGGTGCTGCCAAAGGGCTGGGGCAGGGACTCACCTGTCGGGGTCGTCACTGAAGAAGTAGCTGACTTCCCCAAAAGTGCCCACATCATTGTCGGTTGCCTGCG
Source organism: Montemys delectorum (assembly GCA_019843815.1). Lineage (NCBI taxonomy): Eukaryota > Metazoa > Chordata > Mammalia > Rodentia > Muridae > Montemys > Montemys delectorum. The sequence goes on along the minus strand of JADRCD010212064.1, from coordinate 19,682 downwards.
GTGGTAAAAAGATGAGGTTGTCACTGTCCGGCCAGGGATGGACTGGAGGCAACCAAGCTGTGTCACTTCTAAATGCCTCCTGTGGCCCAACCAAACTGTCCAGAACCCATGCTGGTCAGCAAGGTGGTCAATGACCACCGACGGCCGTCAGGGTACACTGGAGAAACGATCCTTCTAGAAGGCTCTTGGGGCTGGGGCTACCGGCTTCTGCTTCACCGTGGACATGGCTGCCATCCACAGGGCAAGCCAAAGATGTATCTGGGCCTTCCTCCCCTCTCCTTTCTTCTGTCTTGCATATTCAGGAGGCTGTCCACACAGGGCACTGCCCTTGACATGAACCCTGGCCCTTCCTAGGCTGAAGTTTTCGGTCTGGCTAGTTGTGGTGTGCCCCCACACGCCAGTGGGGAAAGGCCTGGGCTGACCTTGGGGCTCACTTACTTCTGCTTTATCCTCAGGCTTCTCTCTCTAAGATCGTATGTGAATAGAGACTGCAGCTAAAAATACGTTTTTTTAATGCCTTTCTGCTCAATATTTTCTGAGGTTCTTTTTTAAAGCTCCCAGGTTCTATGAAATCTATTAAATTCTACGTTCTTTATAATAAACCTGAATTTTCATGAGACGCTAATGCGTGTTCCCGTATATCCAGTTCCGGAAGGCAGATAGATGAATAATATATTTCTATCCCAAATGAATGAAATGAAAAATATGTTTATATCCAGAGAATTAAGACCTTAGTTAACCAGAAAATGTGGCTATTCATAAAGATGCCATTTCGGAGTGCTCTGGGCCGCCTGCTTTCAGGGCACTGCCTCTTGCACCGGTTTCCACTCAGTGTCTCCACAGCGATGATCTTAGAGTCTGTGTGCAGACAGACCCCCATCCTACACCATGACCCCAGCCAGCTTCCCGGTGTATGTGCTGAATAACCGTAAGGACAGACCCCCTGGGGGGCTTTTCTGCCCAAGCCATTCCAGTATCTAAATGGCCATCACCAGAATCTTCCCCCGCCCCACCTCCCCCTCCCCCCGCCGACAGAGTGCCATCCTTATAACAAACCCAAATGATAGACAGGGAAACTGAGGCAGCACAAATCGCTCAGCCAAGGCTCACAGCTTGAAACAGAACAAAGCTCGCTTCGTATCCCATGCCCGTGGCTTCTGAGTGACCCCCCTCTAGCCCCAGAGGGTTTTTCCCGAAGAAAAGGAGTCTGGGTGCTCCAGGATCGAGGCAACCATAGCTCCTCTGGCGATGGCTCTGCTCTCCCCTTCCAGGGACGGAGGAGGAGGGAGGGTTGGGAGAATTCCTCCCTTCCATCTCTACATCCCAAGGGCAAACCAGCACTCAGGGTATCAGCAGATACCAGCACCGTTTCTGTGTCTGAGGAAAAACTGGAACTACATCACAGAGTCCTTCGGTGGAGGCTGGTCTGGGATAGAGACACAAGATGGAGGCCAGGGGCCCCGTGGGACGGAACCGCATCCTCCTCTGTTTGAGGAAAGGGGCTCTCGTGGTGCTGCATCGTGGAGCCTCTGCCTGCTGGGCTCTGGCTAGCATAGCGCCTGGCACACAGCAGGAGCAGGTGCCTCCTGACTCCCAGAAATGAATGCTGCAACACCCAACAAGAGAAGGAACTCGCGGGAGGGAAACGTGAGGAGAGAGATGGAAGGGAGGGTTGATGCTAAATCACGCCTGTCAGCATGATTGAATCTGGAATCAAATAAAGGGCAAGCTGCTAGGCACACCACGTGAGGGGTTTCCTCGAGCAGGCTACTTGAAGTGGGAAGAGCCACGCTAGACATGGGTGGCATCCCACATAAAAAGGAGGTGGAGGAAGGAAGCTGCAGTTTTGCCTGTTCTTGCCTTCACTCTTGCTGGCAAGTTCCTCTATGCTAATGCTGCTGCAATTGCTGCTGCTGCTGGGGGTGGTGGCTCTTCACTGAGGATATCAGGACCCAGCATCTTCCGGCTTCCAAGTAGACTGAACGCCGGCTATTCTCCATGGATTCTCTAGACTTTCAGTACCAGGTTGGGACTGCTGAGGTACCCAGCCTCGTTCCCTGAGAACTTGCTTCTCAGCTTCATCGCACCCAGACCTTATCCCGTAAACCATCTAGTAAACTGACCTTCAAAAATATAGTCATTCTATGGGTTCTGTTCCCCTGACTAATACAGAAGGATTTGAAAGACAAGGGAAGGGAGGGGCCACCCAGGGAGGAGAAGAACAAACGTGACCCAGCAGCCACACACATATATGTCCTTGCCTTGGGAAAAGTTCCCGTGTAGGTCTGAAGATGGCCCTTCGCTTTGGGAGCCCAGCAGAATAGCATGTAGACTGTTCAGACATGTATGCTGAGCTTCCATAACCGAGCCCCTCCCCCTGGAGTTTGAGTCTAGAAGAGCTGAGGCCGAGGGGGTCCACTGGGGAGCCCCTGGGGACCAGTTGAGACCATCTTAATGTAGAGGCTGGCCTCTTCCCCAAGGACCACCCTCCCTTCCCTGGGTGGGCCAGACTCAGTACAGCTTCCAAAGAGCCTGGCTGGTCCCTAGAGCCCTCTCACTGCCTGCTCAGGCCACCGGGGCTGATGAGGGAACATTTGTGAGCCCTTTGGTGTCACCACCTAATGACCGTGTGATGTATGTAAGCGCAGCACCAAGGCGTGGGCTGGCTCTCATTTCTCAACTGCATGAAGTCAAGGTGAGGTCAAGAACTCTGTGCCCTATCAGGTGGGGTGGAGGGGGCTACACCAGCTCAGGAAGGGAGGGGCCACACTAGCCCTGTCCCCCAGCCTGTGCAGCCACCTCTGATTCAAGCTTGACCACAGACAACTCACAGGACAGAGTAGGCTGTGCTGCTCTGTGCCAAGCTTAGGGCCCCTCTCTGGCCTGTCTTACCTGCTCCTGCCCTCCTTGAATCCAGCCTTGGTTAATGCTTTAACCTACAGCTCCTTTAGCTTGGGCACCCCAATGCAGGGTGGTGACAGATATATTTGAAGCCTAGCTGGGGCCTGGAGTGAGATACTTGTGTATCTGTCTATAACTACATCTGTGCCCATCTGCATGGTGTATTTAATGTATAATTATATATATATATATCATATAATAATATAGCACTAATATATAATATAATGTATAATAAATGAGTCTATATGTGTGTAGGCTTGTAAGTGTACATATGTATATGTACACATGTATCTGTATACATGTATGTATATGTATGTATATACATATGCATGTTTGTGTGCATTGTGTATATGCATGCACATATAGGGTTATATATGTGTATTCATGTGTGCACATATGTATGTGTACACTATCTATGTGTATATGTATGTACATGTATGTGTGTTTGTGTATATGTGTATATGTATATATGTATACATATATGTGTATGAATGTGCTCATGCATATATGTGTGTGTGTATGTATGTACACACACATACACACATGTATATATGTTTATATGGGCATATGTGTGTATTTGTGGAGTATGTCCACATGCACATCTATGTGTATGTGTATCTGTCTGTATATATGTATCTGAGTGTATGTTTACATGTGTGTATATGTGTTCTTAGAATATATGCACACATGTTTGTGTGGGTAGAGACCAGAAGCCAATCTCAGGATTTCTTTCTCAGGAGCCGTCCACCTTGCTTGAGTCAGGGTCTCTCACTCAGACCTGGGGCTTGCTGGTCAGGTGAGGCCAGCTAGCAGTGAGCCCCAGGGATCAGGGATGGATCCTCCCGTCTCCTGTCCCCACCTCCCAGCACTGGGATTACAAGCAAGCACCATCACACTTTTTATGGGGGTGTTGGGGATCAAACTCAGGTCCCCCATGCTTGTGCACAGCACTTGACTGCTGAGCCGTCCTCCCAGCTCTGGAAGTCCCTACCAGATAGGTACGTATAACCCATCCTCCATTGCGGCTTTATATGAAATATCTCCACATTGAAGGCTTCGTCCCCAGCTGGGACGATATCTGGGGAGGACGATATCTGGACCCAGACAAAGGAAGTAGGTCAGTGGGGGTGGGCGGGCCCTTGGAGTATGCAATCTGGGGAGGTGTGACCCAGATGAACAAAATAGGTCAGTGGGGGCGGGCGGGCCCTTGGAGTACGTTGCACCTGGCCCTTAAGTGCCATGTTCTGGTGTCCATCCTTCAAGTACCAAAGGGCAGCATCCATCACACACTCCAGTTACCACGATTTTCTGTTGAAGGGCATGAGACCAAAGGACAATGGGTTGGACCCTCTGAAACCATGAGCTGAAATAGATCCTCCCTCCCTTAAATTGTTTTGCCGGGCATTTTGGTCTCTGATATGGAAGATGGACTTTTACCAAAGGAGGAAACAGAAGCTCCAAGATGTCGATTTACCTGACTTCACATCCCCATTTACATCCATTTTGTACCGTGAGGGACAAGGGGCTGTGTTACCCTCAGGGCTGGATAACCAGTGTGCCCATGGGCTACCAGTCAGGTAGCTGCTGCTCTGGCTCCATCCGGTCCAGCTCTGTTAGCTCGAGGAGCCAATAAGCCATCTCCTTCCTTAGACTTTCTCACAGTAGCTACCTGACACCCACTGCCATATTAAGTAACAAACAGGTCAGGCTCCCATAAGGATGCGCTCAAAGGCCTGTGTGTGGGTAGAGAATAGAATTCCCCTCCAGACACAAGCGCTGCTTCCCCGCCACAGTCTAGAAATGAGTACATGGATGTCCCGTAGGACACTTCTGGGGCCTTCGGGTCAGGCTGCAGGATGGTGGGGAGACGGCATAGTTGGCCACACAGGTGTCTCAGACTGAACCTGGCTACCCAGGCAACTCTGAGTTCCGGATGAACACTTCAACTATCCTCTAGCGCCCCCTTCTGGTACTTGTGTAGAGGCCACCCGCTCACCTTGTCTCTGCTAGGTGCTGGGTTGACACACAATGCATGTATACTAATATGCTTCACTCGTGAATCTGAGGGCCTCCACAGGGACTAGAGAGGTGGCTCAGGATTTAAGGGCACTAGCAAGTACTTCACGAAGCTTGCTGCTGGGCAACCAGCATGGTGACTCACTACCTGCTGCATGTGTATTGATGGAGCAGAAGTCCAAGACGCTGTAGCCCTTTGGCAAAATGTAAGGGTTCACTCCATCAGCAAAGTCGTTGAGTTCCGTGCATAGCACAGGCTCTTTCGGAGGACCCGAGTTTGGTTTCCAGCACCATGTTAGGAAGCTCACAGGTGACCTATGACCCCAGTTCCAGGGAGTATGATGCCATCTTCTAGCCTTTGTAGGCACCTGCACACACACAACAGATACATCCACACAAATACACACGCACAAATATACAAATATACAAATAAAATATTATTTTAAAGTTATTACTGTTATTTTCTGCTAAAACAAAGTAAAACAACCCCCCCCACCGCTGCCAAAAAAACACTTCAATGGCTCCTTGTTACTTAATAAACTAATCCAGGCCAATATCCTGATGTCAAGGCTAGCCACATTCCAGCTGACCTTCATTCCTATAGCCCTATCTTTCTTCCCTGACGTACCCCAAACTCTTCATATTGTGCATTACCCCATCCCTTCATTCAAAACTCTGTCTTACCCATCAGAGCCCACCCCAAACTCCCCTTCCCTTATAGATCTCTCAGAACATTCCTGGTCTTGGCCAAGAGTCCTTGGTCACATCTCTCAGGGAATGCATGGCATGATCTGGGGTCCTGAAAAATCACTCATGTGCCCCCACTTCCCTCCTGGTAAAGGAGAAGCTCAGATCCAACTTGTTGCTACCTGAGGCCCTGAGCAGATACTCCTGTGGCCAGTGAGGAACCCTGCAGATTAGTCAGGGACAACCTGGGGTTCATGAAGCACCTCAAACGCTGATTACTTCTGTGGTGGTCAAAATATGCTTGGCCCATAGGGAGTGGTACTGTTAGGAGGAGTGGCCTTGTTGGAGGGAGTGTGTCACTGCAGGGCTGGGCTCTAAATCTCTGCCCAGTGCGGAAGAGTCAGTCTTCTGCTTGCCTTCGGAACAAGATGTAGAACTCTGAGTTCTGCCTGCACCATGCCTGCCTGGACACTACCATTTTCCTGCCATGATGCTAATGGACTGAACCTCTGAACCTGTAAGCCAGCCTCAAGTAAATGTTGTCCTTATAAGAGTTGCTTTGGGCCAGGTAGTGGTGGCGCATGCCTTTAATCCCAGCACTTGGGAGGCAGAGGCAGGTGGATTTCTGAGTTCGAGGTCAGTCTGGTCTATAGAGTGAGTTCCAGGACAGCCAGGGCTGCACAGAGAAACCCTGTCTTGAAAAACAAAAACAAAAACAAAAACAAAACAAACAAACAAAAAAAGAGTTGCTTTGGTCATGGTGTCTGTTCACAGCATTAAAACCCTAACTAAGACAACTTCTATAAGACCAACCCAGTGACAGCATGGAGGTTGAATGACTCTTTCTGGGGCACTGCAGGCAGGGCACAGTGGAAATGAAGGGCAGACGGAGGATGGCTGGCCTACCTGGAGGCTTATGACACACCTGCTCCCCTCCCCGTGCTACTCAGTACATTCTCTGTAGCCTTTCCAATGTGTGACTTGCTGGGCCAGGAACCCAAGTATCAGGTCCTCTTCCACAGGTGGCTTATGATCAGAATAGAGAGACAGGATAGCTGAGAAAGAACTAGCTAGATAGTGGAACACAGACAGCAGCCAGAGCCACGAGGAGATACAGCAAAGAATGGGCTCTAGGCGAGGAACTGGCTTGGAGAGGCTGGTATGAATGGCAGGAAGTTCTGCAGCAAGGTGCCTGGTGTTGGCAGGACAGTTAGTGGCTGTACGCAGAAGGACCACACAGGCCTGGGGACTCAGGACATCTTTGTCTCCCTCATCAGGCCCTTCCACAGACTAGGAGGAGTGAAGGTGGGTCAGGATCACCCGTCTCCATGGCCAACTCATGTTCCCTTGATCAGCTCTGTCCCCATAGTCAGCATCTTGTCCCTGTGATCAGCACCTGCCCTGTGTTTAGCATCCACTCCTATGGTCATCTCCTGTCCCCATGGCCAGTGGTCAGCACCCACGGCTGGGGTCAGCTCCTGTCGCCATGGTCCGTTTCTATCTGTGTGATCAGCACCGCCCCTGTGGTCAGCTCCTGTCCGCATGGTCAGCGGTCAGCACCCAGTCCTGTGGTCAGCTCCTGTCCCCATGGTCAG